>CM044564.2:4300527-4305527 GCA_024416835.2 Perccottus glenii | reverse complement strand
TGATGTCTTGATCATCATGGTTCACATTTTGCACTGTAGCGTCAATCTCTTTGTCTGTGTGACTGTCTGTGGCCAGAAACTCTGAAATACAGAATCACAAAAATTAACAAAAAATAACCAGAACATGCATATTTCTGTGTTCTGTATTTTCACAAGCAATTAGTTAATGATGCCATGTTTTCCTTTGCAATTACAGCTAAATATATTTAGTAAAAATAGGTATGTATTAAACAACACTAGGATTCCAGATATGGATTGTTACTAAAGAGTTGGATCAGCAATATCAAGATTTGAATCATTCATTCATTCACTCATCTTCCACCACTTAGTTCCGTTAGGGGTCGTGGGTGACTGGAGTCTATCCCAGTGGCTTAGGGCCTGAGGCGGGTCATAGTCGCAGAGTTAACACTTAGAGACAGACTCGGACAGACAACCTTTCACTCTCACATTCATTCACTTGACCTATACATGCATGTGTTTGGGCAGTGGGGAGGACATTCAGGACATGCAGGAGGACAAGCAGACTCCTCCCAGAAAGACCGGAGCTGCCCTAGAATGTTGGTTCTTCTTGTTGTAAGGCAGGAGCACTGCCAACACACACAGATTTGAATCAAAAGTATTAAAAGTATACATTAACCCAATGAAACTACTTACCTTGAGAGTCATTTAAGACCGGATCAATGTCACTGTCAACCTCCACATTGTCTGTCAAAATAAAAGGTTAAAATAGGGTTTTAAGTAAAACCAAATAATTGTATTTTTTGTCAAACATAACAAATATAATACACTATGATATACATTTCATAAGTAAGCAACATTAACTCATTAATACCTTCAGGGTCAATACTGATGTCATCTAGGCTTTTTCCCTTGAATTCTGCTAGACGGCCCTGTTCCGGAGCTAATAGAACTTTGCTAATTTTAGCAAGTTGAAGGGTGCCTTCAGGAAGTCTGTAGAACTGCCGATGGACTCTCACATCATGGCCAAGAAAATCAGCTAACTGATCTAACTCTGTATTACTGAGGTTTAGAACTTGGGACAAAGTCCCTGTTTGTTTGCGCAGATACAAGGCTCAGCAGACTCAGTCATAGGCAAAGATTGTTCTCCAACCTGAAGGAAACAGTTCAACATCAGAAGTAGATTATGCCTCAACATTGGACCCACTCTAAGATGAAAAGCTTGGTCAGGTACACAAAACCAATGGGAACAGTTACTGGTCTCATAAATTGAATCAGTATGATTAAAACTAAAGTCATTAGAATCCCAACTCATTTCTGTCACAAACATTGGTGTTTCCCAGAACTACACAGTCTATAATAAGGCAAAACAGGGCATAAGAGGACTAAACTGACCTGTAAAACCACATGTGACTGGTAGAACCTAAACTGACCTCAGGTTCCATGGTACAAATTATACATTAGATTAGATTAACTGAATGCACAGAAATAAGACTACCGTATGAATAAATGTGTGCAATGTGGCTTAGCCACCGTGGTCCCCACAACAACCAAGGCCCTGACAAGTGTATAACTTGGAACCCTTTAGACTACAAAACCAGACTGTGCTTAATGGATCTCCAGACAAAAACAGTCTTAAGTGATTTAGTCAGAATGGTCCCCACAACAACAGTGGTTCTGACAAGTGTGTAACTGGACCCCATTAGACTATAAACCCCTGGAACTCTCAAAATAAGAAATTATAGCTCTCTAAAAGAAAACATCCAGCCAGTATTCAAAGTGTAAAATGCATTTAATCTAAATTTTAAACTGAAGAATAGAGAAATAGAATTTCAGAATAAAAGATGTACCTGGTTCATGTTAATTGTAGTTGTCTGATGATCCCACATTTGGTTATGGAGATACAAGTCTCAGCAGACTCAGTCATAGGCAAGGATTGTTCTCTAACCTGAAGGAAATAGTTCAACATCAGAAGTAGTTTATGGCTCAACACTAGAACCACTCTAAAATGAAAAGCCTGGTATGGTACACAAAACCAATAGGAACAGGTAGGGTTAACAGTTACTGATCTCATGAATGTAATCAGTATGATTAAAACTAAAGTCATTAGAATCCCAACTCATTTCTGACACAAACATTGGTCTTTCCCAGAACTACACAGTCTATAATAAGGCAAAACAGGGCATAAGAGGACTAAACTGACCTGTAAAAAACAACATGTGTGACTGGTAGAACCTAAACTGACCTCAGCTTCAATGGTACATATTATACATTAGGTTGGATTAACTGAATGCACAGAAATAAGACTACCGTATGAATAAATGTGTGCAATGTGGCTTAGCCACCGTGGTCCCCACAACAACCAAGGCCCTGACAAGTGTATAACTTGGAACCCTTTAGACTACAAAAACCAGACTGTGCTTAATGGATCTCCAGACAAAAAACAGTCTTAAGTGATTTAGTCAGAATGGTCCCCACAACAACAGTGGCTCTGACAAGTGTGTAACTGGACCCCATTAGACTATAAACCCCTGGAACTCTCAAAATAAGAAATTCTAGCTCTCTAAAAGAAAACATCCAGCCAGTATTCAAAGTGTAAAATGCATTTAATCTAAATTTTAAACTGAAGAATAGAGAAATAGAATTTCAGAATAAAAGATGTACCTGGTTCATGTTAATTGTAGTTGTCTGAGGATCCCGGTCTTTGGTTATGGAGATACAAGGCTCAGCAGACTCAGTCATAGGCAAAGATTGTTCTCCAACCTGAAGGAAACAGTTCAACATCAGAAGTAGATTATGCCTCAACATTGGACCCACTCTAAGATGAAAAGCCTGGTCAGGTACACAAAACCAATAGGAACAGGTAGGGTTATCAGTTACTGGTCTCATAAATTTTATCAGTATGATTAAAACTAAAGTCATTGGAATCCCAACTCATTCCTGACACAAACATTGGTGTTTCCCAGAACTACACAGTCTATAATAAGGCAAAACAGGGCATAAGAGGACTAAACTGACCTGTAAAAAACAACATGTGTGACTGGTAGAACCTAAACTGAACTCAGCTTCAATGGTACATATTATACATTAGGTTGGATTAACTGAATGCACAGAAAAGAGACTACCGTATGAATAAATGTGTGCAATGTGGCTTAGCCACCGTGGTCCCCACAACAACAGAGGCCCTGAAAAGTGTATAACTTGGAACCCTTTAGACTACAAAACCAGACTGTGCTTAATGGATCTCCAGACAAAAATCAGTCTTAAGTGATTTAGTCAGAATGGTCCCCACAACAACAGTGGTTCTGACAAGTGTGTAACTGGACCCCATTAGACTATAAACCCCTGAACTCTCAAAATAAGAAATTCTAGCTCTAAAAGAAAACATCCAGCCAATATTCAAAGTGTAAAATGTATGTAATCTAAATTTTTTAATTAAAGAATAGAGAATATGAATTTCAGAATAAAAGATGTACCTGGTTCATATTAATTGTAGTTGTCTGAGGATCCTATTTGGTTATGGAGATACAAGTCTCAGCAGACTCAGTCATAGGCAAAGATTGTTCTCCAACCTGAAGGAAACAGTTCAACATCAGAAGTAGATTATGCCTCAACATTGGACCCACTCTAAGATGAAAAGCCTGGTCAGGTACACAAAACCAATAGGAACAGGTAGGGTTAACAGTTACTGATCTCATGAATGTAATCAGTATGATTAAAACTAAAGTCATTGAAATCCCAACTCATTTCTGACACAAACATTGGTCTTTCCCACAACTACACAGTCTATAATAAGGCAAAACAGGGCATAAGAGGACTAAACTGACCTGTAAAAAACAACATGTGTGACTGGTAGAACCTAAACTGACCTCAGCTTCAATGGTACAAATTATACATTAGATTAGATTAACTGAATGCACAGAAAAGAGACTACCGTATGAATAAATGTGTGCAATGTGGCTTAGCCACCGTGGTCCCCACAACAACAGAGGCCCTGAAAAGTGTATAACTTGGAACCCTTTAGACTACAAAAACCAGACTGTGCTTAATGGATCTCCAGACAAAAATCAGTCTTAAGTGATTTAGTCAGAATGGTCCCCACAACAACAGTGGTTCTGACAAGTGTGTAACTGGACCCCATTAGACTATAAACCCCTGGAACTCTCAAAATAAGAAATTCTAGCTCTCTAAAAGAAAACATCCAGCCAGTATTCAAAGTGTAAAATGCATTTAATCTAAATTTTAAACTGAAGAATAGAGAAATAGAATTTCAGAATAAAAGATGTACCTGGTTCATGTTAATTGTAGTTGTCTGAGGATCCCGGTCTTTGGTTATGGAGATACAAGTCTCAGCAGACTCAGTCATAGGCAAAGATTGTTCTCCAACCTGAAGGAAACAGTTCAACATCAGAAGTAGATTATGCCTCAACATTGGACCCACTCTAAGATGAAAAGCCTGGTCAGGTACACAAAACCAATAGGAACAGGTAGGGTTAACAGTTACTGATCTCATGAATGTAATCAGTATGATTAAAACTAAAGTCATTGAAATCCCAACTCATTTCTGACACAAACATTGGTGTTTCCCAGAACTACACAGTCTATAATAAGGCAAAACAGGGCATAAGAGGACTAAACTGACCTGTAGAAAACAACATGTGTGACTGGTAGAACCTAAACTGACCTCAGCTTCAATGGTACATATAATACATTAGGTTGGATTAACTGAATGCACAGAAAAGAGACTACCGTATGAATAAATGTGTGCAATGTGGCTTAGCCACCGTGGTCCCCACAACAACAGAGGCCCTGAAAAGTGTATAACTTGGAACCCTTTAGACTAAAAACCAGACTGTGCTCAATGGATCTCCAGACAAAACAGTCTTAAGTGATTTAGTCAGAATGGTCCCACAACAACAGTGGCTCTGACAAGTGTGTAACTGGACCCCATTAGACTATAAACCCTGAAACTCTCAAAATAAGAAATTCTAGCTCTCTAAAAGAAAACATCCAGCCAATATTCAAAGTGTAAAATGCATTTA
>CM044564.2:4200527-4290527 GCA_024416835.2 Perccottus glenii | reverse complement strand
ATTGCCGAGCTAACATAAAATCCTTACATGTGCTAGACCGAAGCTGTGCATCAGGTAAAAAGTGCGCCGTGGAAAAACAGATCTGTGGAGATAAACTCAGAGGTAATATTAATGTGTCTTGGAGATGCAGCGTTTTTCATTTCACTTTTATTTTACTCGCCAAGTTGATTCAGCAATGCTCCGTGCGGCGCAAGATATTTACGAAACGCAGTGTGTGATTGGGGTTAGAAACCTGCAGGGAGGTGCTGAAAGAGATTGAGCAAAAAGCCACACACAGGAAGCATGGAAACCCACAGCACAGTGGAATAAAATACACTCAGGGCTTATCCGCTGGCAACACCTGCATGATTTCTCTAAAACGATGTCTAAAAAGAAAGTTGTGTAGTCTGATTTGGCATATCATTAAATGTCCAGGCTTCTATTGCAAACGCCATCGGAGTGAGTTTTCTGATCCAACATGTTTACCTCATTATCAGAGTTGTAGCAGCAAGAAAAGAAAAGAAAAAAAAGTGTTAATCCACAGATAATCACAAACCTGAAGTTAAAAAGAGACATCAAAAATAATTTAGTTAAAGCACAAAACTTCTATTAACTCACAGTTAACTTTTTTCAACAGAAGTCAAGTATAGACCCGTTCAGTGAGTGCATTATAAAATAAAGAGAACTGCAAAAGACGCTCGATGAAGGCGTCTAACTGGACTTTTGCAAAATACAAAATAAAAATAGACGTATTGCACTGGTGCTGCATTCATGTTGTGAGGTATTTAGTAGAATTCAGTCTAAACCAAAAAAAGACGTTGACTTGTTAATGGGGCTAAATTCTCATAAATTGCATTTCTTTGTTTTGCAACTGGTTTAATTTCTCAAACATGCACCAGTTTGCAACGGCTGGTCTGTGCTCTGTCAAGATAAACAAAGTCCTGACAGAAAAAGGCATAATTAACAATATTGGACATTCAAAATAAAATAAAAACCTTCTACTGTAACAGGACATCGATCAGTGCTTAAGTTTCTAAAAAGAGCCTATATTGTTTAGATATTTTAGAGTACAGCTCCTTTTTAATGAAGTGGTAAGTAAGTCTTTGCTGTGGGAGATTTGAGATTCGATTTCCCTAAGGTGCAACTCCAAACACAATTTGTCATCAATTTGTAAAATATGTCTTTTTTAATCAGTGAAATGAGAGATAAAGATAAACCAATTCAAATCTATGGTTAACCAAAAGTTTTTAGTAGTGTATAATTACCTCAACATAACAGTCTGCATTTTTCTTTCTCAGAATCTATTTGTGAAACTCAGTGGATTACAATGGATGGTTCATTACTTCCTGTTGTTTTTCCATCTTGACTCACCAAGTGTTTGTCCCAATAGCATCTGGGAGGACTTCCATAGAAAGAGCTTGTGAATACAGCTGCTCAGAGAGGACAAACTGAGCACTGCTGGTGGAGAAGCATACTATAAAATGAACTAAACTGAACTACTATAGAGCTGAACATACTATAGAATGAACTAAACTGAACTGAAGCATATAATGAACGTCACTGATTTTCTTTTGTGTTTCTGTTTAATAAGGTTTGAGCAACAACAGCATGTTCTATCCCTAACTATCTCATAGGATAAATCTAAATCAATCGCAGTCTATTCTGCAGCTCTGTCTTCTTTTGTCAGTGGCCTCTGTTTTTGTCTGTAGAGTTTGTTTTGAAAATCCAAACCGGAAGAGGTGTTTGGCTGAATCCATGTGACTTGACTCCGGTCTGCGTCCTGCAACGTCCCGCGACCTGGCATGAGATTATAGGATCCCTGTGTGGAAATAAGAGTGGGGAATGAACAACACGCCGCCAGGATTACGGTTGGTGTGTGGACTTCCATTTTATCTCAATTACTCCTGTTACCTCTTTTTTTTTTTTTTTTTTTTCTAAACAATACAGTTAAATTTGGATCTGGGCTTTTCCCTTTTGTGCTGGTGACCATTCGTGTTTGGGACCACACTCCAGCTTCACCAATGCTCCTCCAGCAATATTTACTGTGCGGGGTGTGTTGCCATTACTTATTTTAAACTTTTAAACATTTCTAGCAACTTTATTGGCTATAGTTTTCCCTTGTATCTACCAATTGTTAGAACTTTCAGCTACATTTTAAGCTTAAACTAATATTGTTTTTCACAGAACTTGAGTCTATACATTGATATCTGTGGATGTTATTGTTATAAAAGTTGTTATATGTATCCATTAAGCTTCTGTGTTGCTTTACTGAACAGACTGCATTGTATTTACTGAGTGTTTGCCAGCTCTCTGTCCGCATTGTGTCCAACAGGAGGTTGTTTTTTCTTTTCGCTGACATAGTTCTATAGGGATTATAATGCACAGACCACATGCCCCCGAGGTCCATTGTCAGCTGCTGTTTGTCTTTTTCTCAATTGATGGAGGCATAAAAGGGGGCCAAAAGAAATATGCATTGTCACAGGCTTAGGAGAGTTACAGCCCGTCCACGTTTGGAACGACGGCAGCAGCACAGCGACATGAGGATCAGGGGCGACCCGCAGCAAAACCATGTCTCTGAACTACATCAGAAATTTCTACGAGGGATGTGTAAGTGGAGCGATGTGGGAAGGCAATAGGGTTTTCGGTTTGGGGCCTTCAGAAGACTTCGAGGGGTATAAATGTAGTTCAATTCTTAGACGATGCTCTTTTATCCGTCAATTGTTAAATGTCATTTGTTTTATTGTAAGCCAAAGATAGTATTTAGGGTTTCTTCTGTTGGCATTTTTTTGCCAGAAAAGAGCAGCTGAAATGGGCCAATTTGACTTGACTTTGATTGGATTGTGTCAGCAGTCAGAGATGAGAAATGTGGCTGACAGAAGGTATTCTCATGAGCGTCTGTGTCTGAGGTGTGTTATTGAAATCTGTTGTTACAGGACAAGTTATGGCTCGGGTTTAAATAGATTTACAGTGCACAATCATCAACAGGAACTGTAAATGTGCCAGAAGGGCTGATCAACCACGTGAGAATTTTACTCTGTCTTTGCCTAAAAGGATTCAGAGTTTGGCATTTTTCAGGATAATAAGTTGTTGTTTGCACCCTTTGTCTTATAGAAAATACAAACAAAAGATTTCAACATTATTAACCTCAGACATTTGAAGGCAAGTCAAAGATAAGGAAAGTTATGCAGACATATTTGAGTATTTTTGTCTTGTCTTAATATTATATTAGTGTCCAGTAGCCAACACTGTGGTTGATATTTATCCCAGATTATAGTCATATGCACTATCTGTCCGTGTTACTCCAACTTAGTGGCTGTGTATTGTTCTGTTCAGTCTGAAAATACAGTGAGTCTGTGTGAGTTCAAAACATGTTTTAAAGACAAACATAAAGCTAAATGTGAAGTGTTTGTTGTGCAGTTCATTGTAGAAACACTTTCCTGTCACTGGACCTACACTTTAGTGATTTTTTAACAGTTAAGTTTTGTCTTATTGTTGCAATTTTTTTGTTGCAAACAAAGTGGACTAGGTCATTTTAGCTTTGTCTGTTTTCATCTACAGTCCACTGTTTAGAGCTAGAACCTTCTGGGCCATGTTCCGGGTGAGTGAAAGTGAAAGAGAAGCCTTCTCAGCTATTTTAGGTGAAAATAAATAAGCACATTGTAGAAATCTATGACTTGGCTTCTGCATAATGCCATTCCATATCGTAGCACCTACTGTATGGTAGCCCTGTAGGGACATGGCATCAACATTTCTGTAGTTTATTTTTCCAATGTAGGCAAAGAGTGATAATGATGCAGTTACACCTGTTGTAAGCACATTTTATTGACCTCTCTGACCATTACTTATCTATTAGGGCTTATGTTTGTGTGAAGGTTAACAGTGTGTACTAGGGATTAAAGTAAGTTATTGAAAGATACTGACTTGTGTCTGTGTTCCAGCTCAGGCCTCCGACGGTGATAGGCCAGTTCCACACCCTGTTTTTTGGCTCGGTGCGGATGTTCTTCCTCGGGGTTCTGGGCTTCGCTGTTTATGGAAATGAGGCCCTGCACTTCAGCTGTGACCCAGACCGACGAGAGCTTAACCTGTTCTGCTACAACCAATTCAGACCGATAACACCTCAGGTAAGACCAAACAGGTGCCATGTTAACAACAGCCTCGATCATCACCTGTTGACTAAAACTGCCGGCCTGGCACACACTCAACTCTGACCAATAAGTTTGAATGAGTGTAACATTCACATGGGTTAGTTTTAGGTGATAATTACAATTAAACGGTAAATGAATGCACCACAGCCCCAGCTCTGATTATTTGCGGACTATGTTTTACTGCAGACATTACTAAACAGCTCAGATTTTTTATGTTTGGTAGGAACAAACCTAAAACATATTAGTGGACCAAAATTTGTCTCTGTTTTTGAAGTTCCAGATTTTAATTAACATCTTGCAATATTTCAGAAAACAATCCAATAATAGCCTCCTTGGGGACACATTCATATTGATACAAAATTGAATTGACAAAAGACAACATTTCATTTACATTTTTCAACTCGGGAACGACAGTAGACAAACAGAGGATTGCCTGTGTCTTGTTTTACCCACTCTGAAACTTATTTTTTGAAATTTGAAGTGTCTTTTTTGTGTTCATTGATATACTTCAGAAATGTCTACACTGCACCTAAACTTCTCAAACCTGACTGAATATACTTGCTCCTCTGGGCAGGTTTTCTGGGCGCTTCAGCTGGTGACGGTGCTTGTTCCTGGGGCGGTCTTTCACCTCTTCGCGGCCTGTAAAAACATTGACCAGGAGGAGATCCTGGAACGGCCGCTCTACACCATCTTCTACAACATCTCTGTCCTGCTCCGGATCATTCTGGAGGTCATCGCCTTCTGGCTCCAGAGCCACCTCTTTGGCTTCCAGGTCTGTCAGACTCTGAAGTCATTTTTGTGCAAATAGTTAGTTTGGTATTTTAAGTAGTTGGACTCCCGGGACGGAAGGGCCGTTAAATGTGGAGTCTTGTGTTTGAGTGGGTATTTCTCTGGTACTCCGGTTTCTTCCTCCAACATAAAAACTTGCTATAGTCTCTGATTAGTGACATGACTGGGGTACCTGGGCGCTGTCTGGTGGAGGCTGCTGAGAATTAATTTCCCCACAGGGATAACGCTGGGATAAAAGAAGAAAATAAAAACAGTTTCCATGGCCCAATAGTTTTCCAAATAAAAAATATAGGATCTTTTTTTTTTTCTGCAATAATACAGGAAGTGCAGGGACGAGTTAGAGGGTCCTGAATTTGCTTAGGAAGGTTCTGATTACATTTATGTACTTTTACTGTGAACTACTGATACAGTAATGTACACTTAACAGTCAGGTGACACCATAATATTCTTAAGCTGACTGAATTGTAAGTGTTAAGTCTCAGGAAATGTCTCTCATGACACTTGCCAAAAAGAGCAGGTGTAGACTATCCTCTTCAGTCCCCCATGAGCAAGCATCTGGTAACAGTGGTAGGATAAACTGTCTTTCAACAGGAAGAAACTCCCGCTCTGGGTGGCCATTTCTCTCGAGCAGAGACAGAGGGCAAACAAACAGTTGCATAGCAACAACAGGAACAGCAAAGGACAAGAGACAACAATTAGTAATGGTTTACAATTGGTGCAAAAATAGTAATAATCATCAATGGAAAGTTAAATAGAGGAGACAAATTTTCTTTTTGAAAGTGAAGTTGCTCACTTGCGACCAAAGCTCAGTGGAATAATGACAGGACTGGATTCTGAGTTGAAAACACAAACACACACACAACAAAAATGAAATCCTTTTTTGTTTGTCTGACCTGCCTTTTTGTCCCAGGTCCATCCTTTGTTCATGTGCGATGCCAGTTCTTTGGAAAAGGCCTTCAATGTGACCAAATGCATGGTTCCCGAACACTTCGAAAAGACCATCTTCCTCAGTGCCATGTACACGTTCACCGTCATCACCATCTCCTTGTGCATTGCTGAGATATTTGAGATACTGTGCCGACGGCTGGGCTATCTCAACAACCAATGACAACATATGCTCTTACACACAAACTGGCTAAAGGTGAACATTTGTGCCACTGATGGTGCATTTTAAAGGCTCTACGTTGGACTCAGGAATCTGTGGTTCATCGTGAGAGGTGTGCATCGAGACTTTTGTGCAATCGCTGGCAAGTCTGAAATATTGTTTAGGTGTTTTTGGAATCAAGTACCTGGTTGTATTTCAGAAATCAGTGGGTCAGGAGTGAGACGGTCAGAGATTATGTAACCTCTAATGTTTGAGTTAGAGGAGAGAAAAAGGTCATAGTTAATGTTTTCAAGATAAACATGAATCTTAAATGTGTCATGAAAGGTGCTAACAAAACGGTGATGGTTGAACTGACTTCACTTAAATGTCAAGATTTATCAAAACAAAATTTGGTGGAACTTGAAGTTGGATGTCAGAGTATAGAGGTCTAAAGAAAACTAGAACTGAGCATTCATATCCATTACAAAATCAAATGTGGTATTCAGAAGAGTGTTGGTCAAAGACAGAGGAGTAATGGACTGGAGAGACCTGAGAGAACTGCAGTGGTCATTGGTTCCAAGCCTGGCTCTCATTTAAAACACATCAAGAAATGTTTTTACAATTCAGGTGTCATTTATTTTATTTGTCCACACTTTAACGTCTGTGATGGTCCATGTGAACATCACTGACAGACTGACTTCATGACCCACAGTCATCAGGTTATCTTTATGACCTTAGTTCGCTGACACAGTTTTAGTTTAGACTCATTGTCTAAACGGCTGACGTCACAGTTTATTTATTCACCAGTGTTACATTGTCTATAGAGGTACATGGGAACACCATAGACAAGATACTTTGTAATTTTCCAGAAATGTATCCTCTAAATCTGAACAAACAAAGAAAAGAACAAAAAGAATTGGTTTAAATTTGTTATTTTGGCTAAATAATAATAAAGTAAATGAAAATATTGCAGTGTTATAATGATAGTTGCTATTGGTTTCTATTACAAACCATTAGCAAAAGCATTAAACTAGTTGAGATCCAGTGGAGGTTTTGTTAAAGAAAATGCTGGGAAACTGTTTCAATCCAGAACTAATACATGACAAACTCACAAAAGAAAATATATAATAAGCAGCGCTTAATGTGTAAAGCCGGAGGTGGGGAGACATAAAAGAATATTTAGGGGAAGTATTACCTCAGCATCGAGAAGAAAAAAAAGGTGAAGTCTTCCAGATGAAATGGGAGAGTAATATCATTGAAGATAGTTGACTAAAGCAGAGAAATTAGATGCCCTGAAATTGGTTTTGGATAAAATGTTTTTGATTTGTTCATGTTTAGTTTTTTACCTCTCCCATTCACTTTATCATTTTACTTGATTGTAGTTTTTCTGATCTTTTGTCATTTTACCAACAGTATCACTGTTGCGTATTGTTATATTATTACCTCTGATGTATTTTTTTCTTTTTGATCAGACATCCATCCATCTTTTCTTTTGTCTTCTGTTTATTATCTCAGGTACAAAAGTGCATAACCAGACATAAATGGTTCAAACCTGTATTTTAAATCCCCATAAACCACCAGCCGACACGGAGGGAGCACTTCAGTGAATCCCACACTCGAAGAGGTCTAAGTGTCGGGGCTTAAGAGGATTTGAAACAGGAATGTAACTCCTGTGGTTTGGATTCTGAAGTCTGTTGATAGAAATGGTTTAGATTTAGCCTCTAAAAGCTCTGATACCAGGACTTTAGCCTGTATATATATAAATATTTTTTGGACAAACAAACACGCCAGATGACATTTAAAGAGCAACGTGTTCAATGTTATAGTCTATAGTTGAACAAAATGGAACATCTTTGCAGTAGTATTTTATCAGCTCAAAATAACAAGCTTTACATTTAACAATTTTGAAAAAATAGTCCAACCACCAGATGTCGCCAAAATAAATTCCTTTAATCATTTATGGCTCATTAGGCACTAGTTTAGAATGAATTTATTAAAGTCTTTGATAAATAGGTTTCCTGAGGAGGAGATTGACAGCTGTAGCAACTAATCAAGAATCAATAAACCTTCAAACCTTTTTTTAAACATTGTTCTGGTACAGAGCAGATTTTATTTCGGGAGTTTATCTTTGTAAGGCTTGAATTAGTTTATTTACTGAGTTTAAAAGGTTGAAAAAAATATATGTTGCATTTTGACATCTCTGATCTTGACTATATTAGAAAGTCTGGTCTAGTCCTAATAGTTGATACAAATATTAACTTTTTTTCCTTTGATTTATTCCTGCTGTGTGCAGAAAAGTACACGCCCGTACTTTTAAAGAGTGTTGAGACTCACACTTTGCTTCCTCTGTCTGTTTATTGTTCTGTTTTAGCAAGAGGCACACTCCACAAACAACACAAACTGAATAGGCCTCTTTATTTGTATGTCCAAGTCACAATGTCTGTTTTGTATTGAGATGATTGATTAAAAATATCTACAGCCGTCTATGTTTTGAGTGAATTATTGGCTGGCATTAACAGTGAAAATGTATATTAGATTAATATAAAATTTGTTTGACTATATTTCAGGCTAAACTTTGACCCAGCTGACCCATCTGATCAATCAGAACAGACTGTGCTTAGAAGGAGGGGCTTAAAGACACATTCAAACAAGCTATTCAAAACCCTCTAAAGTCACAGTTGACCTCTGTGACGGGCTGAGACAAGTTTGTTTAGTCTTTGGATCAGTGGAAAGTCACTGGGAACCTCCATGTCCTCTGTTGTTGCTGTAAACAAAGCAGAGCCCCATTGAATCAAATAACACTCATTTATTTAATACTATTTATTCAACAAACCTGAAGGAAATCAAAAGGAGGACGCAAAGTTGGAGAGAAAACTTTACTGTGGTCATCATCCGTCTCTCGGTGATGTAGCAGCCCGATCCAAAACATAAAGGCACTGAACAAAGGAAGCCAAAAATACCAGAATACCAGAATCATCAAAGTAATAAGTGGGATTCCGGATTAATATAATTAATATATCAACAACAGTAACGTTACATCTTCTTTAAACTGAGCCAAAAGTGAGTCATCCTCTGGTAAACATCCAGTGAACCTAACACCAGCAACATATGTGTGTGCTGTTAGTGAGTGGGTGTCTCAGTATTCAGTGGCCTTAACACAAAAACCCACATCTGAACAAGTAATCATACATGGTGTAACTAATAAGGTAGGATAGTTAACTTAAGTTATAGTTAGGGTGACCATACGTCCTGATTTGCATGGGACAGACCCGATTTTAAGTCCCCTTTTCCGTCTCCCAGTGGATATCCACAAAAACACTAAAATGTCCTGGTTTTGCCCTCTCATTGTCCCAAATGTCCCTTTTTTAATCAATGCTAGCGCCAAAGCAACGCCTTGTGCTTGGAACTTTTCTGTCTGCGTTACCATGGCAGTGGCAATACTAACCAATTGAAAAAGAGTGTTCCTCAGGTCTGTAGCTCAATGATGATTGGTTCATAAGAGTGAGGCTATTGCTATCCTTCTCCAGCCTTCACTGTTTGACCATCAGCCAAAAAGAAACAAGTTCTGCAAACAATACAGTTGTAATTATAAGAATAAAGTTGTAATCAATGTGCTGGGTTTTTAAGGCTGTTTGTAAACTCTAATGCAATCAGTTCGTTTGTTAATTGTTTATTGTTATTGCGTTGTAGCTTGCTTGCATGCTAACAGATACATTTTTATGCTAATGTATCTTGATTTTTTGTTCATCAACCATAAACCCACAAGTCAGTTTCTTGTCTTAAAGCGTTTTGTTGAGTTTTCTCCTGGTTTTCTCCCTCCTTAAAACAAATGGAAAAGTGTATTATTTTTTCTTTTATTGTATTCTTTTTCTTTTTATTCAAACGACCAAATAAATATTGTCAAAAAACAAAAAACAAAAAAAAAGTCTGGTCTTAAATTTAAATGTGACGCAGGATCACGATGACATCACCCGTCCCACGGAGCGGCTGTTCCTATTGGTCAGAAACGCGGAAGTGCAAGGCACACTGAATGCTAACAACAACAAGCAGTTTGTTCTGATTTTCTATAAGAAATTCTGACTCTGTTTGGCTGCATAAACGACATGGCTTTACCGGCGCAACTGAGATCCCTCCAGCACCACCTGCGGACCGCCCAGGAGCACGAGACCCGGGACCCGGTCGTGGCTTATTATTGTGAGTTTAAGGCTAACGTTCTGGCTAACGCTAGCTTCTGGCCAAGTCACTGTGGAAATGTAGCTTTGTTTTACTGTCAGTTACGTCTTACAGCTTAACAACTATAATAAATCAAGAAAACTCCTTTATAAAGTTTGTCCTAGTGGAATATGTCACTAAATATGTTATGTGTTGATTTAGTGTCATTTGAACGTAACTGGCTTACATTAACTGCTAAACTTCGGACTTAACGTCTAGCTCAGGCTTTTGAGCAAATGTTTCCATATATATACCCTTATACTATAATACACAAGGAAGTTATCGGTCTATTGAATTTGCTTGGCCATTACTCAATCACGTTCAAAAGCAGGTGCGCAGTTCATTGCCAAGTTGGAAATGGTATTAAGTGTATAACAATAAATACAATTAAATGGAAAGGAATTACACAAATATATGATAATATGTATTCAGGAAATAGTTCCAGGGGTAAAATGGAGGGATACAACCACTGCTTATGAGTGTTGACACCTTCAATAGATCATTGTAAAACTTGTTTAGTCATTGATGTGGCTAAATGAACAAAGCAGTAACACCAGTGAAAAGAGCCCGGGATCAGGCTGAACAGGAATGTGGAAGTGTGAAGAATCTAGATGCATCACTGCAGCTCATATTTTGCTTTTGCAAATGTTTAAAATGTCTTTAGGAGTTATAATGTAACATTTATGGTCACTTTATTACATTTGACTTCAGACGTATAACCAGTAATAAAGCACTAGAAGGTGACTATGAGGTATGTTTCCAGTTCAGCTTGTTTCTGAATGACTCTCTGTGAGTCATCAGTTTGAGTGAGGCATGGACCCAACCCCTAATCAGAGTGCACTGTATACTTTATATACAGGGCCTGCCAGATCAGTGTGGATTTTGTAATTAAAAATAAAATAGCCCTTATTTGTCAAAGTTTTACAGATATTAGTGCAGTTAATTAGTAAGGAGTGGGATTAGTTTCAGTTGGCAAACAGCATCTACAGTTTGATGGGGAAATGGTTTGGTTTTCGGTGGTAGGGAAAACCGGAGTACCCGGAGGAACTCTAAACGGACCACTAGCCACCGTGCAACCCAACATACATTTATGAATATTATTGGTAAACATTACTTACTTGTGGACATTGGTGTAGAGCAATGGGCACTTTCTATATTTAAGAGTGAGTGTGTAATTGGCTGAATCTTCTGGAATAATTTTATTCAAAATTTGCTAGAAAAAAAAATTGTAATGAGGAAATAAAAGCTTTGCAAATATGCTAATTTTATTAAAATCTAATGTTATTGTGACATAATATTTGAAACTCAACTTCTAAACCAAGGAAAGTCCAGGTTTTTGTCATTTTGTTGTAAGCAGTGGTTTGATATTGACAGATATTGCCCAATTGCACAGCCTTAAGAGCGTGCATATCATGAATGCTGGGTCTTGTTTGTTTTCTGAGAATCTACTGCACCTACTGGTAACGTGTTTGCCATTTAGCAATAAAAATGATACTAAAAACCTGGATTATTCTGGTTAGTCACTTTGTACTGCTAATATTTTGAACAATACTGTTGTTTGCCGAAATAGTCTTTATATTCAACCTACTTTTAAATATTGGTGACTACTGAATAAATATACATTGATTTAGATTATATTCAAGGTTATATTCACTGCATAGCATTATCTTATTAGTATTCAGCCTTCAGTGCAGTGGCCCGGATCTGTTCAGACATATTTTTATCTTGAGGACTTTGCTGAAGGACTGTTTCCTTCTGGGGCTTAAACTTGGACACTCTGAGAGCCTCTTTACTCAGTACTTCCATGTTCTTCTGCTTCAAAGTGTATTACAGGCTTGTTTTTTCCAGCTGAGTGCTTTTACCGACGCCGCAGAAGCTTTAGACTGTCGTCGTCGCAGGTTGCAGCTGCACATTCTGCTCGTTCTGCGTCGAAAGCTCTTGTTTTGTCAATTAAACTTAAAGCAGCTTGAGGCTTTGTAGAAGGAATAATGCACAGAATGATAAAAGAGACCAAATCATAACCTATTTAGTGTTTGGAAGGTTGGTTTAGAGAATGTAAAAAAAATGTTTTTATGGAAAATTACAATATGTATTACAATAACCTAAAAGAACGTAGACTTTAAAATAAGACACTCCCAGCCCTCATCAAGCAAGTTCCTCGAGCAGCCAGTTCCCAAAGGACGAGGGGCTGGTGCACTGCCTGTCTTTGTTTCATTAATATAATATGTAGATAATGATTGTGGCTAATGTGATGTCAAACCATAATATGGCGTGATTAAAGACCGTCCAATCATCCCATTCATCAAAACCGATCGGGAGAAGCAGGAGTAATCTGCGATATGGCATCTAACATTGTCGAGTCATTATCTAATAAGAACAGGCCGCTTCCATGAGTCATTTGTCATTCTTCACTGTGCTGTGATTAAGGACACAGTGGCTGTCAGAGAACACGGCAATGAAAGATTGCTCTGGCCTTCACTCTGCAGGTAGAGACTGGACCCAAGGACCTAGCTCTAATGAGTGCAGAATCATGGGCCTTGACTCGGCCCCATCATTTAAACACATAAGAGTATGTATTATTGCTAGACTCTGCATCAGAGTGTTGTAGTCAAATATAACCATGACCAAGAGGAGAGTTTATGAACAGGAAACATGTCTGTGGATGTTCTCAGTTATCCAGGACATCTCCACCTCAAGAAGAAGTTTCAAAGACATCTTCACCTTTAAACCTATGTCCAGAGGCCTTCTTTGAAACCTTTTTTTATTTATCTATCAGGAAACCGTTCCAAAGAGACCACGTTGTTTACTCAACAACAACAGGTTTATTCAGTGTTTCCCACAGACTTGCAGTAGGTCTAACTTTAGCCAGTTTGCTAATGTTTTGCTCATCCTTCACTACTCATTGCTCTTGCAGCTGTGGAGAAACAAAAAGAAAAGACAGCGGAGATTTTCTGGGGAGTTGTCTTGACTACAGCTACTGCCAACTTAGCTCTAGCTCCTCTCACTAACACCTCTTCTGCAGCCGCTCTCACTCAGCAGCAGCTGTTAGAAAACTCACAAACAGAGACAGGCCCAGGTCAACGCTGCAGACACTAAAATGTGGATGCAATTTCCCATTACAAAATCTAACATAGTAACATTATTATTTTGGCTAATGTGGAGTCTATGTTCATTTATGAAGAGCTGCCAAGGACTCGTCAATGTGTGGAAAACACTTTATTTATTCACTCATTCATTTACTATGGGCAGTTTAGCTTCACCAGTTCACCAATGCATGTCTTTGGATGAAGGTCAAAGTGCCCCATATATCCTTCTGTATTTTGTCAAAAATCTACTGCAAAATATTGCCCTGATTTTTGGTCACGTCAGTCACTCCCGACCTACAGTTTTCCATGTCTGCTTGTATCTAACCGTGACTACAGATGAGTCAAGAGGCTCAGAAGTCTTAGCTGAGTTTTTTCCAAAGCTTTTTGTTGTCCGTTTCGTGTTTATTCCCAAAAGCTGTCCTCAACCTTGCAGTTGAACAGCCTCTAGTCAGTGCGGCTCTTTACTGATCCCTGATTGGCTGCAGATGGCTCTGGGTGAGATGCACGGCCTGCTGGGAAGTGGATTACAGCACATTGAGGAAGGGAGGGATTCGCACAAAACACCGGTTTACTGCGTGGTGTTTGAAAAGATGTGTGTCGACTGACAAGATGGGTTATCTTATCTTATACCTAATTACTTAGATACCAATAGAAAGCCATTCTGTTAAATCCCTTTGTACCACTAGATGGAGCGGTGAGCTACACTGCTGTCCAAAGCCAATGTGCTGCAACTAATAAATTTGCAAAAAAAGTCTTCCAAGTGGAAAACTAGTTACACACTTCCAATTTGAGTTGAATATTTACCTAATTTACATTTCTTTGTATGACATTTAGGCAAACTTTTTGCCAGTAAGTGCAGTCTCCTTTAGTCTGCTTGAGTGGGAGGACCCCTTTACCTTTTTAAAACATCTTCACGTTGATGTGTCATCACAATTTTTCTGAGGAAATGTAAGGATCACAGTAAATAATAGTTTCGGTTTTTGCTTTGCTGTGATTTGTGAAAACTACAGTATGGCCTTCGTTATTACGTCTCCTTCTCTTCTGCAGAACCAAACATGTTTCTTATCTGCTTCACAATGTAACAGGAAAATTTAACATTTAATTTGTTTTTTTAAAGCTTGTTTTATGTTAGCTTTGGATCAAGACATTTTTCAATCTCTGACTTTTTAGGTTCATTGGTTTATGTAATCAGTTATAAGGCATTTTAAAGGCTTCATGTTGACTGCAGCCGATAAGAGCATTACCTTTATCTCACTTCACGTCTGTTCTCCTCGATGCCAGTGATTGACAGGACCTTAGGTTGTAGGCATTGCTTTAGATTATTTCCAAATCTTTTAACTCAAACTGAAAGAAACCTGAGGTAAAGCTTGATCTAAAAACTGAACTGAACAATGAAGTTGCAACTTTATGAGCTACACTTTCTTTGTTTTCTGACATTTAGGCCCTGTCTACACGTACACAGGTATTTTTTATAAACGCATACTTTTCCATTAGGGATGGACACAAATATTTTTATAGGAATATTTGATCTGCAGTATATACTTGAAAAATAAAAACATTTTTTTGATGGACATAAATATATGTAATAAATAAATCCATGGTGCGCAAACAGGCTATTTTACACAGATCACAACTGGCAGTGTTTTGGTTAACTGCAGTTAAATAAGTAGTGTTACTTTCGTCAACGAAAATTATGACTAAATATCGTCGTCAACGAACCTTTATCACGTGACGAAAACGAGCGGAGACGCAACGTAAATGCTGATCATGTGACGATAACTATAATAAAATGTATAATGCATTATCGTTGACGAATAAAAACGAGACTTAATGTGGTTTACAAAATAAAAACTATGCTAAAATGTCTCTTCATTTTCGTTGACCAAAACGAGACGAGACGAAATGTTATAACCTTATTTCGTCTCGTTTAGTCGTATTTTTGCAGTAATTTCTCTTTCCTGCTGTGTCTCCCTTTCGGGAGGCTGCATCAGGTTGCACTGCGCAGACGCAGGCGACGTCACTTCCTCAAGCCTCACTCGCGGCATTATTTTGATATTTAGACTGCGGTGAGTGTCATGGGGAGAAATGCGGCCACAAAATCACAGGAAAAAACACCACAAACCTTAAGAGACATCTCAAGGCATTCCATAATGAAATTGAGGTAAGTCAAAAGACATTAACATAACGTTACTTTCTATATTAGAAAGCTCATGCCAAGCCAACTCATGAGGCTGTGGTTAATGTGTCTCATTGTAACGTTAGCTTTAGACGTTAGCCACTGGAGCTGAAAACGACTGAGACAAACGCGTTTGTGTGTGTGTGTGAGTGAGGGTGTGTGTGAGTGTGTGTGTGAGAGAGAGTGTGTGTGTGTGTGTGTGTGTGTGTGTGTGTGTGTGTGTGAGAGAGAGTGTGTGTGTGTGTGTGAGAGTGTGAGAGAGAAGTGGGTTCTTAGTTTCTGACTGACTGACATCCCTTGTACTTACACTATATTGACTGGGTTAAATAGAATTGCATTACCAAAAATAGGCTAAAATACAAATTTCATTGACTAAAACTTGACTAAAAATGTCATCAGTTTTCGTCGACTAAAACTAGACGAAAATAGTTATGGATAATTCTGACTAAAATAAGACTAAAATGCTCAGACTTTTAGTCGACTAAAACTAGACTAGACTAAAAAGAGTATGAACGTGACTAAAACTAATAAAAACTAAAATGACAGCTTGACACAAAGACTAGACTAAAACTAAAATTAAAACAGGCCGCCAAAAACAACACTATAAATAAGTCCATAAGTTCCTGCTCTATTCACTTCTGTTGCTGAGTCACATGACGACACGGCGAGAGCAGGAGAAGCAGGTGACACACACACACCTGTTCACTCACTCATTGCAGCAGCAAAGTATCTGTGTGGAGGAAAAAAGAACAGCTTGTAGCCCAACTGCAACTTTATTTTCATCGTTCGTCGTCAAGAAAGTTTGTTCGTGAACGTCCTGGCCTCCTCCTCTAAATGCAGCAAAGTTTGGAATTACTTTGAACAACATAATCAGCAAGTTGAGTGCAGAATTTGTCTGGATAAACTAACAACAAACACTGTTTAATTTAGAGCTACATATACGTATATATTTTAAATTCAAAACTCCGGAGGCAGTAGAGGCGTATAGACGGACAAAACGGAGATGTAAGTATTCGCGCTGATGTTACGGTTGTTGATGTGTGTATTGAGCATGCGTGTAACGACTTCAACAACAGCAGCTGTGAACCGGGTTTATTAGAACTAACAACATGTCACTGCAGAACACACTACAGTGAACTTAGCGTTATTACATCACTTCAGTCTGAAGCACTCTGCTTGAGCTTACTGCACAACTCTCCACATCGTCGACTAAAAATCCTTCAGTAACTGATCCAGTCTTCTCTTTTTACAGTAAAGACACATTTAACACATCCACCTCAGCGTCTATGACACAAATCATCACTTTTTGTTTCAAACTCAGCATCTGATACTGTTTTATGCGTTTACAGTAGAGCCGTCTGGTCTGAGATATAATTTATAACAGAGACAAAGTATGCGTTTATAAAAATACCCGTGTATGTGTAGCCAGGCCCTAAATTTTGGAAATATTTTTTTAAATATAACATTTTCATTCAAAGTTGCATTATATTTAATCTCTGAACACACATGTCAATAGATGGACTGTTTGGACAAAGAAAAACACATTTTGTCCTCCTTTTTCTTTCCCAGATCAAAATATTTGCTCTAAACTGAAAGCACTATGTATTAAGTCAAAGTGATTGACATTTTAATGCTCCTGTTTTTTTGTAAAGTCATAGAGCTACGTACCTCCTGCTGCAGGCTGAGCTGTGAGGTGGGAGCGTCTGGCATGTGTCCAGTGTTTTGTGAATTGGACCGTTGATGGAGGCAGAGGCAGACCACTGGAGGTCAGCAGCAACATGTGTCTAGGCCTCAACCTCAGTCTCTGTCTCTGCCTGTGTGTGTCTGATCCAGACTGAGACTGAGGTGAGTGGGGAGTGGAGAAAGGGCCTTTCTGTGTGGAGTTTGCATGTTCTCCCAGGGTCTGCTCCGGTTTCCCTTGCCACTAAAGACATGTACAATAATCCTCCCCTTACCCATTGGGCCAGGACTCCCCTGCAAAAGAGATTTGTAATTTAAAATTTTACTTCACCTTCCATTCATTTACATATGGGTGTGCAAAGTGGGATGCCAATACAAGTTTCCATGAAAATAATTTGATTGCGTTAGAAAATGGTTCATTAAAAAGACAAACATTCAGCAACACTTGATTATGATTTCTATTGTTTTTATTACAGGAAATAAGACTCGGACTTTTTCTGTAACAAAATAATTGAAATGTTTAGATATACTGGAAAGAATGTAAACTGTATGATAAAATCTAATTCTATTTTATTCCTATATAATTTCTTCAAGTGCATGTTATTTGAAACTCACTTTAGCTAAAAAAAAATGGCATGTTGTGTATTGCCTCTCTGTCAACCCATTGGGAAAAAGCTTGAGCTTTGAGCAGAGAGGAAGGGTCATGCATATAGACGCAGGAAACTTGGAAATACATGAAATAAACTGGGTTTGTTTCAATTACATGTTTTGAACTTTGAGCTATATATATATTAAACCTTGGGGCAAAGTTGCGATTAAGGCACTACTTCAACATTTTGAAGGTTTCTGCTTTAATAAAAAAACTAATGAATATGATGTCAAGGCAAACATTACAACGATAAGGCTTTAATGTTTGCCTTGACATATTTGTTAGCCACTTGTTTTTTTTAGAGACCTGCTTGCATTTTTCTTTACTATGAAACATTTCTGGTCTTGTAGTCAGTTTTGCCGGTATCATTTTTGGAGAATTTCAGATTGGCTCAACAGATGGTGATAAATCTGTCCATTTGAGCTGAAATGTGGCCTGAACAGATTGAAGCAGATTTGACCAGATGTGAATGTGAAAAAGTTCATCCACAGTTTACTAACAGTTTATGACCAAGCCAAAAGTCAGTATGTGCAACCTCTGGACATTTGTAATAATAATGTTCTCACAATAATTTCCTATTCTGAAATAAGACCACTTCAACATTAAGTCAAAAACGGCACAGAGTCTCATGGGTTTCCACAACAACTACAAGTTCTCTCTTCACTTAACAGCTGGGGTTGAATTAGCCAGCTAATTCTAGTGCAAGCCCACACTTTGAGTCACCTCCAGCCCAGAACAGGTCGATCGACGGAGGGGTTGAGTCAGTGCAGTGATTTGTTTTGTTGTAATTAATGGCCATCACTCACTTTGAAAACCTTGGATGACGGTGTTTGGCTCAGTTTCAGCCACCATCTCAATCTGATTGGGTCATTACTAATATGCCAGAGATAATTTACTCCTCTTGCCACTTTAGACAAATACCTGTGGATTTTATTGTTTCAAATGTGTGTGTTTGTATAAGCTTCCAGGCAGTGGATTGTAATTGGTGTTTTAAAGCTAACATTAAGATAAATTGTTGTTTGGCGTGGAGTGTTTGCTGAAGCTTTGGAAATGTTTGGCTTCCCAAAACCTTTTTAATTTGATTGTCCTCTTTTGATTTTACTGATAAATCATTGCTTATGAGCTCAATCAATCTGTCAGACAGGCTTTAGGTTCCTGTACTTCTTCTCAATAGTCTGGCTTTACATCACCTTGTCTTTTTTTGTAAACCAAGAAAACTTTCCTGACTGAATCACCTGAAGATTATTATTTGTTAGAACAATTTCTTCAGAGTTTGTTCATAGACAACGACATGTTCTTGAAA
Organism: Perccottus glenii; assembly: GCA_024416835.2. NCBI lineage: Eukaryota > Metazoa > Chordata > Actinopteri > Gobiiformes > Odontobutidae > Perccottus > Perccottus glenii. The sequence continues at coordinate 4,271,424 of CM044564.2, read as the reverse complement.
ATGCACAGTCTCGGGGTTTCTATGCTTACGGATCTATCTGTCTTGGAGATGGAGCAAGGCATTGTGAACCAGAGCAACATGTTAAAAATGAGCCTCTGCCTTGTCATGGTGCTGCAGAGTAAAGCACAAAATAAATCATGAACCGAGTAAGTCCTTATCTTCTTTGTCAAACTTTTCTTCTGCAAGTTTCAGATCGAGGCTAATCTGATGTGGCCTTGCATCCTCCGCTCTGTCAGAGGCTGCAGTCTGTGGATGTTCATTGTCTGCTGCAGAATGTTTTGTTGGTAAATGGCACAATGGGCAGCTTTGTCACGGAGTTGACTGGAGTGAACGTCTGCCTTGATAAAAGCTCCACCCTTATTTCTCAAAGATATCTCAAAGATCTCATGTAGACTGAACCCAACAAAAAGGATGTTATGTCAATAAATAAAATTGAAAAAGTTCTCATGCTGACTTGTAATAGTAGATAATCAGAGAAAAGACAAACTACAATCAATAGTGCTGGGACCCTAATGAAGCATTGCTATCATTTATTCTAGTTGCAAATTGTAATATTATATAAAAAAAGAAAAATTGTTATGTCTTGAATGTAAACGTATAAAACTGCCTTGTATTACCATTATAGAAATTAACCAAGATCTTGTGGCCTCCATCTTTGATTCGCTTTTGCTTTGCTTAGGACTGCTCTAACTCCGAATAATGCCACATGGAGGAGCATAGAGTTACACAGAGAAGGTTTTGGGACATGTGCTTCTTCATCAAAGACTATTAATCTCCCTGATGGAATTAAAATACGCTAAAGATATATTAAGCTAAAACAAGACATAATACCAATGCGTATTGGCTTAAGTAAGGCTTGGGGGCTATGCACATAAGGCTGGGGGGCTATGCAAAAATACACACGGGCTATAGTTTGTTAGCATTCTCACTACATTGTTAATTGTAAACCACATAGTGACCAACATGTACATACCCGAGTAGAACTTATACTGGCTCAGTTTGAATGGGAAATACTGCTGCTTGGTTGTATAAAGGTCTACACTAGTCCTCACTTAAAAAATACCCAGCAAAAACCTTCTAAAAACTACTGTACATTGAATACCACTCATGCCAAAGTGAGCTGTGCAGGCTTCAGCGTTTCAGTCAAAGGCCCCTATTTTAAGTCACAAATGAATAAAACGTTCACTCTGCCAAGCCCTTGCTGATAATTTGTCATTCTCTGCCTCCACTGTGTGTAATGTGTTGGAAATATTGAGTGGTTCAGGCTTCGGCGACTTGGCAGCGCCTTGGTCCCGGTGTGTTTAGAGAAACGGGACATTGTTGAGTTGATGGATGTGACTCAGGCTTTAACCGAGAGCTGAACACATTGCTATTACATACTATTTTATGTTATTTTTACTCCATTGAGATTGAACTGGGTTTCAAACATGGCACCAATTATTCACCACAAACATTTCAGGCACCAACAGAGACCACAACATATAAAACAGACCAAAACCCTGCTATGCACAGGAAAAAGCTGTCAAATAAACAAACGGATGATACGTTTCTCCTTACTTGCATCACAAAGGTCCTTGCACTGTTCATCTTCCCTCTAAAATAGCCAAATTTAATGCATTTTACAGACTGTACAAACTGATTTATTTATTTTTTTCTTCACTGTAAGTGTGCGTCATTTACATCTGTCCATTTTTTTAATTTATGTTACAACAACAACAAAAACTGGATTACATTTCCAATTTTCCCAGCGCTGAGGTGAGCTGGCCCCACAGGCTTTAAGGCAAATTATGCTATGTTAAAAGTATAGCCAAAACTAATAGACTCAGAATGAATTGTGGTAGTTTGAGTGTGTTCTGATATAGTTTAAAGAAGAAATAGATTGAGCTTTAATCTATTCTTGGACAAATTGTATTTAACATCTTTTACAAGAATTTCCTCTTTATTGAGCGGTAATTGAGTACACTTTTTCTCACTGCTGTTCTGTCTCTGCGGCAGGTCGTCTCTACGCGATGCAAACCGGCATGAAGCTGGACAGTAAAACTCCGGACTGCAGAAAGTTCCTGATTAAACTGATGGACCAGCTGGAGACGGTGAGTCAGACTCTGTTTAATACAAAGCCTTTCTGTTTTTCATCTAGACCTCGCGAGGCAGCCACAGCTTTCCTTGATAAATACACAGTTGGGTCCATAACAAGATAAGTAATTGGAAAATAAAAAGTCTCATAACTGATATCTGTCCAAAACGATCATGTTTTTGCTTTGCTCGTTGCTGAGACACAATCATCCCTGTGTGTCCAGATATTTTGGAAATTAGTAACAAGTCCTGTCAACACTAGACTGGACTGTATTTTTGTTACATACATGCCTTACTATTTTTGAAACCATCTGTTTTGAGAAGTCACAGTTTAGCATAATGCTTCCATGTCTGTTAAAATAGCACAGGCAACTTTTTGACACTGACAGGGCACCTGTCTAACTTTAAATTAGTGAAGCAGCTCACTCAGAGACGGCAACAGTTCCTTTTAATATTCCAACATATTTTTGCCACAAGTATTGTACAAGAAATAGAGCGAGTGGACATCAAATACTGTAGCTGTATGAAGCGGACTGGGAAGTATTGATGCAAAATTGGTAGGTATATATATTTTTAATTCCTAGTAAGACAGCGTGCAGTCTTGCTTTGTAGAACAGAAACGCTTCAGATGAGTGTTATGTAAAGGTCCTCAACCTGAAAACACTCAAAAACTGAACAGATTGAACATGTTCCTATCATTGTGGTATGATTTATAATTATCAAGGCTAGTATCTTTAAGCTACTAAACAGTTTTTAATGTCTGGTCACTTGTCTAACATTGAAATGACCAGGACTCAGCCTTTCTAAAATGGAAAAAGGTTTCTGTGTGTCTCATTACAGTGTAGTTGAACACAGGCAGCGCTGCTTGTTGCCTTCACTGTCACCTTTAGCTCTGTGCTCCTTGGATGAATGCTTCTTTTCTTCCTAAACACACAGTGGTGCTCTAACACTGGGCTTTGCAACAGTGATGGGGCTCTTAAAGGCTTGACATTTACCTGGATGTCAGCTCAGGCCTTTTCTCTGAGCTCTTTAACGAATATGAGGTTTCCCTTCTGCAAACCTGACCAAAACTACAGGGCTCAGCGCTTTAGTGAGCGCCTTGTCAGTGTTGAGAGACAATTTGAGAGTTAGTTATAAAAGGCAAATACGATCAAGAGCTGCGCAGCAACATTTCTAAACCATAATCCCCTTTGATTTTATGTAGGGTGTGCAGTTTTGGGGCTTTTAGGAACATTTGGTGGTCAAAGTGCAGACTGCAATACCACAAAGTCCTCTCTTTTTTAGAACTGCAATGGCAGCTCTACAGGGACATGCTGCTGTCTATAACAAACCCAGTGAAACAAAAAAAAAAAAACACCTGACTGATATTTTTAGTATCAACAGTTGAGCTTCAATAGGAGACAAATGTGTTGCTGCGTATGGAAACTGGAAACACTCTGGGAGCATTTAGAACTGTGAAATATGTTCATCTCTCATTATCTAGCCTCCTTTTTGATTTTGTTACATCACGAGGCATCATACAGGCCCGAGGGAGCTGACACATCCCATGGTTCAGACTTCATTAATCGCTCTGAGCCAATTAAAGGCCGCAGTGGACGCATGTCCACGTCCCTCTGGGATTGTTTTACAGTGGCTCCCGGGGCGTTCATTATGGGCTACACTCAGGATGCTGCTCCCTGCGGGACACGCATCCGCTGCTTTGATGCCAGTGTCTGTGAGTTTTGTTGTCTGGTGATTTTTAATGGTTGCTCGCTCTTACAGGCAGGTGGAAGCTCTTGAACTTAGTCATTTTTAGGTAAGTACAAGAAAGTTGCTGAAAAAGTGATTGAACTCCCCAGTAGAGTATTATCAACCCTTGGTTGAAAACATTGTACAGCAGCAATAAACAATAAAAGAATAATGTTTCATGATATTTTTTACTTAAAAAATCTGCACCAGTTTTTTTTTTATATTGTAATGCAAGATAACGAAAAAAAACAAACAAACAGGTAAAACAGGACATTACCACAAACCAGCATTTAGAAATTATCTTGAACTTATGTCTTTAAATTAGAATAGAATATCTATAATATATATATATATATATATATATATATATATATATATAAAGAAAAAAGGCTGCAAATGTTAAAAGGATAAAGAAACTACAGTCTGCTGGGCCTTCTTTACCAGAGCAGAGTTATTAGCGCTCCGGACTTAGTCTGATGCTGAATTCTATCTGTGGAGCTCTCATTAAACATCGCGTGAATGAATTGCCAATATTTTCCTGCGTTTCACTTTAATTTCTCTATTCAATTGAAATCCTTGAAAGTATAGAATATGATGATGTCTGAATGTCTTGTTCTTTCACAGATTATGAATATAACAATATGCTGTTATCGGTGAGTATTCAAATACAAGTATTGGCCTTGTTAGAACTTGTTAGGGCTGATGGGGTTTGTCACAGTGTCTGTGTTGATACATAAAGTGGATATACTGTAATCTCCCAAAATTTTACTGATACACATCATTCCAAGGTGAACTCCGCAGATACTTGTGCAAGACCAGTGTCAGACCAGCTACAAACAAAACAAAGTGATACAACTCACCAATAAAACCTCCTTAAACACCACCAGCTGATAAACAAAAACTTTCCTCATAGACTTGTAAAGGTTTACTAAATATAGTCCAGGAAAATAGTCCACAATACGTAGTAAAGTAATTAAAACTGTTTGTTTTCTGCTGCAACAAACTCAAAAATGATAAATGATTTTTTTAAATAGCACACACAACCTTGTACCTGCTATTTAAATATTAGTGTAAGGCCTTGTTCTTTTACATTGTTACGCTGAATAGGATGAAAAAAGCGAGGTATGTCAGGTGGCTTTTATTTCTCACAAGCTTTTCTTAATGCAGTGGTTTAAAAGTGCACTGTCTAAAACATTCCTGTAATAAAGGACTGTGAGGTGTGGAATTACAATCGGCAAATTTAGTGGTTTGGAAAAAAACATAACCGATATTACTTGATTTAAAGGGTTGAGTTGATTTGCTTCGGAGTGGAAAAGCCTCTGATTCCTGCCCATTAACCGAGCACTGAAGCATCGCTGGAATCCAATCACGGTCTCGCCACACAAAAAAAAAAAAAAACAATAAAAAAACACAACGCAGTCTGTAAACTTTTAAGTTGTGTCAGAAACATGACTTTTGTGTCAAATAGTTGTTCCACTCTTAATGACTCCCAGTGAGTCATCTCTAAGGACCGGCCTGTTTCTGTTTTGGCCTGTTCCCTGATGGCTGGCTGTGGGTCCGTTACATGTTGGACTCATTAATGGCTTGTTTCCACCGTCCTCACCGGCTCGGCTCACTCTGGATACGCTCTCTCCGGGATGATGTGGAAAATTTTAAATCAGCTTTGTATGTGAAGGCCGTTGAAAGCGCAAGCAATTATGAGTTAAATTTACACAATTGTACGCTTAAACAAAGACGGTTAACAATCTAAAAATACACTCACTTCCTTCAAGTTTGCATTGTAGTTTGCCATTTAATTTGCAATTATTATTTTTATTTTTTATTTGATAGAACTGGATGGGGTAAAAGTGCATGTTTTAAAACTTGCTTTAAAATGACTGTACATTAATAAACTGTCAAATAAAAAATGTTTGTTTTGAATTGTTGTGATAAAAGTGCATGTGCTTTGATAAACTCACAGGTGAGCGGTTATGTGAACTGACCTATTTCTGTTCCCGTTGATCGTGACACTTTTTGTTACTTCCTGCCAGAGTCTGTTTGACCAGTCACTGGACTATAGGATCTAATAGTTTCTGTGTTTCTATCAGCTTTGAATAGGGTGTTGCTTGAAAGGTAGCTTCTTGAGTGACAGTGTCACATGCCTCATTGACAAACTTCAGATTGTTTTATACAATGAGAGACAGAACAGGAGATATAAAACAATGCCAGTGTTCAGTCATGATGCACAGCCCTCTTCTGTGATTCATCCAGTGCAACTAACTAACTTGTTTTCACTGCCTTCTCACTTTTGACTCATTAAACATGCAGTTCCCATTTATTACTTTTACACTTCAACAGCACCACAGTCCATTTTCAGTAATAGCATATCATAGTAATAGTAGTAATGCTAACAAGGCAGCTATTTATTCAAGTTCAGCTCAGTTAGATGGAACTATATTGACTAAAGACGGCGTTTTAAGATAAACTGGCTTGTAGCAGATTTTCAGTCTAACTGCCTGTTACATAGTGATGTAGGTAAGTAACTCAATGAGCGTAAGAAGCCGTGTTAGAACTCACTTCTGCTCCACTACTTTTTTTTTTTTTTACAGTTTATGATATTAAGTCAAACTTTACTTCACCACTAGAGGCACCAAGAAACTTTTTATTTGATATGTAAATATATTTTACAACTCTACAAACCTTTTTCTTTACATTTTTTACAATGCCCACTTTTTTGCGTCAGAGACAGCACAGCAGTTTGTTTCATCCCCACATTCCTTTCCTCCCAAAATGGTCGTCCTTCCCCTCATTCTGCAGACGTTTTACTCACACATCGATTAGGTTTTTTGAACAGAACGTCTATTCATTGTCCACCTGAGCCAGACTGTTGCCTTTAGTGCATTTACCAGAAACCTGACGCTGCTCTGGGCTGCTGTAATGGAAAGACACAGAGCCCGGGGTTAAGTAAGAAAAGGCACAGTGACATTTTCTGCCGAGGACATGATGCAGGTGAAGACAAGTAAAAATTTAAAGCGCTCGCAGTGTTAAATTATCTTTTGACCTCAAGAAAACGTTTTTAGTAAATGTCAGCTGGCTTTTTTCACACACATTCGCCCACTTATAAAAAAATTGTGTCCAGTTTTCAGGGCCAAGAGCAGACCTCAGCCAAGACAGAAATATTCCCATCTGCCATAAGTCCTTATCTTAATTCATGAATTAATTAAATGGTCAGGATTCACACTTTGCTAGAACTTTAATAACTTTAACTTATAAAGGAACATGGAATTTCTTGGAACAGAAGTGCACTTGTTAAGTGTTTTTTTTTTTGTTTTTTTATATACCTTGTGGATTGCAAGACTTGGGGCTTAATTTAAAAAGTTTGCAGATCTATAAAACAAGGCTTAAAAGTGCTGTTTCCCTCGCAAAAGGTGGCATTTTAAAACGTTATACTAGAGATGAAACTGTGTGAGACACACTGAGGCTTTTATTGGGCTATGTTTTTTTATTTCAAAAATAACATTTAATACAAAGAAAACCTTTTTGTTTTTTTTATAAGACGGTGACCATACAGCTTAATTGAGTGAAATACAACTCCCCCAATCAGTAGTGGTCAGCATTTTACATAATTTGCAGTCAAACCTAAATATTCCTAGAAGCATGTCTTTATTAGTCACTGAAGTTGGGGGGAAAGTTGTGGGGGAATGTCAACAGTGTGAGACATAAGTTGTTTTTTTGGGCACTCTCTTTTCAGAGTGGCTTATATCAGATGAGGAACTAAAAATGTATACATTTTTTTGTCCAGATGAAGAAGGAACTGAGCGACAACGAGTCCATTACTCAGGAGGTGGTTGGAAACGCTCACATTGAGAACTACGCCTTAAAGATGTTCCTCTATGCTGACAACGAAGACAGAGCCGGACGCTTTCACAAGTAAGAAATCTGCTTTAGGTCACTGTATGTTGATGGACACATGGCTTTATATGTGTGCTGTTAGTGAGTGGGTAGAGATCATTAGCTTAGCAAGTAGCTCAATAGTTTACTGCTCAATATACAGTATTTACACGAGATCAGCTAAAGATGTTGCTGGAGTTGTGACAGCATAATGTGGAGGAGCCAGAGTTATTTCACAGATGGTTTTATGACTCATGATTTCTCATCAAAGACTGAAAACTTGAGGTCTGCCTGATGCAATTGGCATAGAAATGCCCAAAAAAAATAACACCCACAGTAGACAATCTTAGGGCTATGCAGAAATACACGAGGGCTATTGCACAAAAATGACAACATGAACATGCAATAAAAGTGAAAAGTGTGTTTTAGTAAAAAATACCCCTACAGGGTTATTCAAACACTTATTTACCAGTTAACAATCAGCTCTGCATTATTAATTGCTGGTGGCACAAAATCTAGAGCAAATAAAAGCCTTGATTTGATTCCAAGGCATAAACATATTAATAGTACGGCTTTGAAATTGAATTGAAAAGAGCCAGTGTCTGTCAGCACCCTTCTCTTTGAATGATAGCTGCATCTGTCTCTGATATTTCATTGACATGCCTCACATATGGCCTGTCATCTTCAGAGCGTGGCCTGTTTCAAATCTTCTCTGTTCGTTTCTTAGCGACCGGCGTTGACTCACGGGACGCACATGTTCACTACAGTTCATGTTCATTTTCACTGTTAATGTTTATAGTAAGTCAGAGCGGCCAGAATGACTCCCAGGGCCTATTCACACCAGAGTTTGTGAGGTTTCATAATCACACTTCACTATGAGGCTGGTCGATTATGGCCGAAGTATTATGACCATTATATCAGTTCAAATTTATAATTATTTAAACATAGTAACTTTCATAAAGTAGTTATAGTTCAATATAAATAAAAGTGTTATTTATATTTATTATATATTATATTTGCTTTCAATTGTTAAAGACCCCATGTTTGATTTTTACAAGGGAATCTGGACACAGGCTGAGGGTCCTAATGCAAAACGTTTTTAGTTTCTTATAATCAGACCAATGTTTGTGATAAAAGAACATCAAACAGAGAAAGAGACAGCAAGAGAATGCACATGAGCAACCACAGTAAGAGAGAAAACTGCCCACTGCCTACTGAATGAATGTGAGAGGGAATGGTTGTCTGTCACTGTCTATGTCTAAATGACAGCCCTGCAACTAACTGGCCACTGTCCAGGGTGAACCCCGCCTCGGGCCAAAAGCTGCTGGGATAACCTCCAGTCACAAGCAACCCCTAACGGGACAAAGCGGAAGAAAATGAATGAATAAATAAAAGATCAGGCTTTCACAGCTGCACTGTGTGGACTAGACTATTGGACATTCCCGTTTGGTTTGAACCAAATGTTCAGGTGTGAAAGCTCAAGGACCGTGGTTTGGACCAAACAGCTGCTCTCAGACCTTGGTTCAGTTTGGTCCGGACCGAGACCAGATTCGTTTGTGAAAGCACGTTTAGCGATAGTTTGGACCAAATGCATGAAGTCACAGCCAATTAAACAAAGAAGAGGCAACAGAGGGAAACGGATATGAGTTGAGTTTTAAAAGTACATTAAATGCATAGATTATATTGTTTTATGGTTTGAATGGCTTTTATTCAGATACCTTCTGTGAAGCTTTTTTATTTTATTTAATTATTTAACCTTTATTTAACCAGATAAGAGAATCATTGAGATTAAAAATCTCTTTTTCAAGAGTGACCTGGCCAAGACAACAGCATTTACATACAATTTAAAAAAACATACATGACATCAACAAAACAAATGATATTTACAGTCAATGTGTACAAGTTTAAAAACGGTTACATTTTCCAAGCTCATTGAGTTCACGCTTCTTTAGAATAGATTTAAATTCTCCCAATGTCACAAGTTCAGAAAGATTTAGGTCCTTTTGCAGTTCATTCCATGCACAGGGGGCAGTGTACTGAAATGCTGCCTTACCTAACTCCGTTCTGACTCTGGGAACCACCATCACTATGTTCTTCTGAGAACGCAGAGCATACTGTTGTTGATTTTTACGCATGTATGTGCAGAGGTAAGATGGGAGGAGCCCAAGAATACATTTATAGATGAAAGTCAACAAATGAGACCACCTGCGAACATACAAGGACGGAAACTCAGCTGTAGCATACAATGTACAATGATGGACACAATTTCCACAACCAGTCATAAAACCTAAAGCACAATGATAAACAGTGTCCAGCTTTTTTAAAAGACGGTCAGATGCATTCATAAAAAGGAGATCGCCGTAATCCAATAAAGGTAAAAAAGTTGCAGAAATTAAACGTTTCCTTGTATAAACGGAGAAACAGGATTTATTTCTGAAAAAAAAACTGAGCTTTAGCTTCAGTTTACGTATAAGATGCACAATATGTTGTTTAAAGGACAGATTTTCATCAATAACGAAGCCTAAATACTTATAAGAAGATACCATTTGGATTTCTTTTACCTCATGTTGTAGTAACATGGCAATAATCATGATTAAAATTTCTTTAAGCCTCTGTAAATTTCATTGTCAGGTTTGATCCTCTCCCCCAGAGAGGTCAGCCTGGATGTACTGTAAGTATCTGCCGTTGCCACTAACCATCCTCTTCAAACAGGCTCTATTATGGCTTTGAATGGCAAGGGCCAGCGGTAAATGAATGAACTGCTTATTGAAATTAGAAAACATGGTGCATGGCGAGTACAGAACACATGCCGTAGTGCTGTTGACCCTCATGTGACTCGTTCTGGTAGCAGTGAAAACAGGAACGTGTGTTTCCTCGTCTCTAACCTTAAGGGTTGAGTTTCCAGTTGGGGATGAATGGGGACAGGTGACATAATCTGGAGCAGTTTGTTAGTTTTTTTGGAGTAAATACCTCGTCATTCAGCTCTTGTTACAACTGAGGCGTTATGAAGCAAACTGGGAGGAGCTGAAAGTCTGTCAAAAGGAAAACAAACAGGCTCCGTTTAATGAGAACCAGGGGTCAGTGCTGGCAGCAAACACCTCATTAAACATATTTACACAGAGAAGAGTTATGGTTTTAGAAGAAAGGAAACATGGGGTACAGCATTGTCGTTGTACCATTCTTTTCTCCTTCTACTTGTTTAAAGGGGAAACTAAATAAATTGTTTTACTTTAGAGACTTTACGTCTACCATAATTAAAATTAGGCTAAAATGTAGAAAACGCGTAACACAATCATTTATGACTCTTTTCCTTCAGTTGTACATTCAAACTAAGCCAATGCTTATTTTAGAGTTTGCTTTTAAAATACAGCTTACGTCAGACGCCTATTGCAACATTGAGAATAACAATGCAACACAGAACAAGTACATTTTGTCTCCTTGCTTCTAATAAAAAGCCAGACATATTAACTTTATCTGCTTTATTTCACCTCATGTGTCCCAGAAGACTCGGTTTCAACACTCTTTATGGACAATTTATATAAAAATAACAATCCTTATTTGTCATTTCAATAATAGCATCACATAGTGCGTGTCATTCAATTCAACTTATTTATTTTTTTTACAGTCCAATATCACAGCCACCGTTGCCTCAGAGGGAGTTTGAGTAAAGCTATGTGTATCAGCTTCTTTAACGTCTCACGCTCTAGTTTGAGTTTTAAAATATAAATCCACACAGACCGCCTAGAAGCATTGGAGTTAACAGTTTATTCTTTCTGCCTGTATTGCAAACTGTGGCAGTGGAGTTCTTTTTATTTCTTTGCATTACATACTGCCAGAGTTAGTCAGCCAACAACATGAACATGAACGTAGTATTTTTTTAGGATTTGTAGTAAAGCCTCAGTTTGGATTCATCACTGAGAAGACATGTGCTTTAACACAAGATGGTGGCAGTCAATTGAATTCAACTTTATTATTTAGTTTTACCTAATTCACTTTTAAATCCAGTTGTTAGGTCTCTTCAAATTAATTGACTGATTGACTGTAGAGTTTTATTTCTGTCGGGAACAAGGAGTTCTTGTGTCGTTCTGTCCTGCAGCTCACTGATCTAAGACGTCCACTGGCTGCTCTCTGTTGTTCAAAAGCCAGATGTAGAGGATGGCTCGTGTTCAGTTTAGCATCCGTCCTGTTGTGTTGCTGTTGCGCCAGACCAGAGTCTTCAAACTAATAACTATAGTTGAACTATCCCCCTCTATTAGTTTTTTCAAGGCAATTCTACCAATTATCATTGCGCTTAGGAATAAAAAATAAAAATAAATATCTTTAGAAACATCTTTATCTTCAGATACACTATACACTCCTGACAATACTATACCATCTCCTATCAATTACTTGGACAATGACTTAACCAAAGTTGCGTGGCATGGATTAAAATGAGAATAGCAACTTTAAAGAAAAAGCTGAAACTCAGGATCTGTGGAACAAACGGTACAACATCTGTGGCAATATGTTTTATCGTTTTAAAAGAGGATTGCACAGCAACAGATTTTGTGCAGGACCTGCTAAATGTTGCTTTTTAACATAAAAAAGAAAAAAAAAGTTGTCATATTGTGGCCACTGAAAGGAAACCTTTGGTCTGCACTGCCAAAGGATGATTGTTTATGATTTTTAACAGATAGGGAATTTTTTTTACAGCTTATTTTCTTCCAGATATTGATTAGTTGTAACGACACCATAATGTATTTACCATCTAAACTACAGAAGCTGCAATTAGGAATCTAAGGCTGTTCATTTATGTTTGTTTAAAAAAAAAAAAAGGGACGGGGTGCTACAGCCTGGAAATATGGGCAGGTAGTACAGGTAGTTAAGGGACATTTTCCATCATATTCACTTACTCTGGGAATATAAAGAATATGAATGGGGTTGTTATAGTTGTACGGGCCTCATTGGGTTACAGGAAGTGTCTTATTCCACCAGAGTTTCCCGTAAACATCCCTTCAGACCTGTTTGGACCTGAATGTGTCCAAGGCTGTGAATTGGACACAGTGCAGTACTTAGTTTTGGATCAGGAATAATTTGTGGCTTGGCTTAAAACTGACATTTTAGACTAAGTTAGTGTTGACCACTGCCTCCATTCCATTCCATTTTTTTGGGCTTTTTCTTTCCTTTAGTTCCTCCTCAACAAGACTCAAAAATGCTCCCTAAATATCAGTTTTCCAGAAACATTGCACAATAGTATACATATCATACAAGTGGGTGCTAGTTTCTTTCATGTTTGAAGATTTTTATTTGGTCCTGTGTTATGCACAGTGAGGCCTCTATCCTGTTCTTTTGGCTGAACAATTAGATCATAATAATTTAGAGGTACAGTAGAACGGCTCATTTGAAACGTAGCAACTTCGGCCATGACTGACATTAGCTCTAATACATCCGTGAAGCTTAATGCTAGGTTGTGTTATGCTAAATGGTATGCCCTAATCTAACACAGGCAGTAGTCTGTCCACAAGTATTCCAAACAACCTACTTTAAAATGCCCCCTGAAATGAACATTAAAATTCACGTTTCATGTTTAACTTGTTTCTTTTTCCTCCTCTATTTATTTTCCCTGTGAACACCTGTTTGCTCATTTAAAAAAACATGTTTGTTGACACATCTCCAGTGTCAAAAAGTCATTCCATGTAAATTGCACAAGTAAAACAGCCTGATTTAGTTTGTGGAGACGTTTGACGAAGAAAACACAAATTGATGAGGCGTGTTGACTCTTAATTACACGTCTGAGGCTCCTCTCTGTAATTAGCACATTTTATTCCTTCTCCAGTCGTTGGGCTTTAGCTCGTGGGCTGTTGTTCATCTTCGAGACTCGTTAAGCTCTGAGACTAATGAATATTCACCACAAGCCTCCTTCGCTAATGAGCCAAAACCTGTGAGTTTATTACAGTGGGTTGAAGGGAGGGAAACTCAGGCTAATAACTTTCTTTCTTTTTCTTCTGAATAGCAGAAAATGCCGACCATTTTTCAGTCAACATTTAATTTTGTTCTGTCACTTGTCATTACTTTGAGTGAAATTTATTGTGGTTTTGACTGAATAAAAATGCAAGTATGTCCAATCTCAATTGTTGACCATTAGCAGATGGAGAAAGAATGATAAGAAGTTATAGCCTACATAGTATGTGTGCTACGTAATCTAGTATGCATTTGTACTGTATGTCTATGACAATAATGGCTTCTTTAATTATACCTTAATATAAGTGGCTTCAGGAATGTGTATAATGTAATCCCATCAGGCAGATCTACAGTCTTTGGTGAGGAAGCACAGGTCATAAAACTATGTATAACTCTGGCCCTCCCATCAGAATCAGATTTATTGTCAGGTAAAGTGAAAAAATTTACACAATACAAGGAATTTGTTGTTGCATGTTGCATATTCACACTAAAAGGCAGGTACGGTGATCATGCATTTACAGTGCAAATGCAACGCAGTGCAAAAAAAGTCCAGAAGTGCTGTGTGTGGCACTATTTGTTGTTCTGTACAAATCCAGCAGCACATAGTCCCAAACATCCAGTGTTCAAATAATTTTGTTTTTTTACAGAATTTGTAATTTTTTTGTTACTGATGTCCTTTCATCTATTAAATATTTATTGCAGTCTGCTTAACTTGCGTGGCCAAAATGCATGGGCAGCGCTCGATGTTCACACAAACGGAAAGGATTTATTGAAGCATTGCACATTAAAAGGCAATGCCATACTTTGTTGTCATCAATAAGGGCTGCCTGTATCAGTGGTTGCTAATCAGAGGAACATGATCAGGTGCACAAAAGAAGACCCAAATTGATTAAAGCAAATAAGCATAATAGACTGCACTTTATTCAACAATCATTTCCATTTGATTCAACAAGGGATATTCCAGTATTTAGTAAAAGTGACTCAATGAGATGGCTCGGTACTGTAGAGCGTTATTCCAGTAATTGACAGAAGCAATGGTATAGGCTTTGTGTTGCTAATGGAACTTGACACTTGTGTTTTTTGTCTTCCTCTTTATTTTTTCTCACTCTTTTGACCCCTCTGTGTTTTTTGCAGAAACATGATCAAGTCGTTCTACACATCCAGTTTGCTGACTGATGTCCTGACTGTGTTCGGAGAGCTGTCGGATGAGGTAAAAAAATAAATAATAATACTTGTAGCAGGAATATTTTTTTAAAAGCTCATGGACAATAAAAAAAATATGACTTGTTTTACCAAAGGTTCTATAATCTAAAACATAATTTGACAAAGAAACTGCTTGTGGTTGGTCAATTTTCAAATTCCTTTCAATACAAGGAAATGTCTAGTGTGAAGACCTTTGGGAAAAAAAACATGCTCAGAACTGCGCTAGCATAAGCTAATACAGTACAACATTATGTTCCTAAAGTTGATCAAATGGATCTCCTCTAAGGGTAAAAAGATTTTTGATTAATATGTCTGTTTATGCTATCTAAAAACTATTGTTTTACTATGGAGTAAAAGCCGAAAAGCCCGGATGTAACTGCTATTTTATTGCCCTTTCATAATGACAATATCGGTGAATAGGGGACCAATAGGCGGATAACATCTATTTTTTTTTTACAATCTATGGTTGAAACTAAGACTAAAATTGGGTTTTTATTTTCAAAATACGTAGTTTTTCTTTTGAAGTAAAAAAGCAGCTTGTCGCTGTAACTTTTCAACCTGTGTTTTACAAGTCTCTTTTTTAAATGTATGCTTCTGCTCACTGTCTTCAAAAGGTTGACACTGTTTATCATGCTTAATTACTAACTGTTAAGTGATGACACACTACTGTGAGTTATATTCTTGGGTATGACCCCTTCAAGGATGAGTCATTGGCACAGTACTACACCAAGGCACTACTTACTACTGCCTACCTACCTTTGTAACTTAATTGCACAAAGAGCGGCTGATTTTTATTCTCTTTGTTCACAAGATCATCTGATGCTTTTTTGTTACTAAACTGGTTAAAGGAGGGCTTTTGTCCACTCTGCACCTTTAGAGGTGGAACATTACAACTGCTCTACCACTGAGCCACTGCGCCCCTAAAGAATGATCCCCTCTCACAAACAGAGTAATGTGGTCGATGCAGTTCAGTGAAGAGTGCAGTGACAGTTATGTTGGAGAAACAAAACATCTTCACAAGAGGATGTATCAGCACAGAAGAGCCAATCCTGGAGGACCTAAGTCGGCAGTCCACCTCAAAGAGAAAGGGCATTCTTTTGAGGACAGCAATGTACCGATTTTGTCCAGAGAGGCCAGATGGTTTGAGAGAGGGGTGAAGGGAGATATTTTTGTTAAAATGGGAAAGCCCTCTCTGAACAGAGGATCTTCAACCACAACATATTAATATTATTAATAATAATAATATAACTACCCCATGCCTATTCTCAAACCCGTCCCAGTAGACCTTATAAACTAAAATTTAAAACACTCCCATCTCAAACTCATTTGTACTGTATTCACTTTGACATTTGACAGACAGCGGATCTTCTCACAGTCATGTTTCCTAATCGTCAACGGCCATTAAACCATCAACGAGACACTTGTGTGAACACGTAGCTGTTTTCCCTCTGAGTGAGCCCTGACACAGGGAAACAGCGCTGGCCGAGAGACCCACAGTGAGGACAGATCCAGTTTCAGGTCGTAAAAAGAGCTTTTCAGCAGCTTATGTCCGAGCTGTAGAGGGCCACAGGAGGTGATCTGGCAATGTGTTGTGTAAGAGCGACAAGTACGAGCTACACCTTTCACTGTAAAGACTTTAGGCCCAAGGGTCAGAGAGGAATATATTGAGTGTTATTAGGGGTGCTGCAAAAAAAAAAAATACATTTGAAGAATTTCTATTAGGGAAGTAATAAAAAATCAATATCAAACTCTGCCTCCCATTTATTAACATCACATATAAATATATTGTATATTTTTTAATCCACAACAAGGTCCTTTGGTTAAATTATGTATTTATAGGTATTTTATGTTGCAAATATATAATTGCAAAATTAAGGGCATTTAAAGTGACAGCCAAGGAGCAAATAAACGCTGTGTGGCATTCATGATCTTCTAGCTTAACACCAATGCAATCCAGCAATTGTCTTTGCCTCGTTAACTATTGTAGCGTACGAGGGTATGTTTGTATAAACATATAGAAGATTATTTTTAATAATTTTAATTAATTTTTGATATTAATATTAATTCATAAAAATTAATTTCTGATTAAAAGGGGCACCACCCTGGTTTTGGACAGGTCCAGAGAAACTGTTTAAGCTAGTCTCATTAATCTTGAAGGAAGAGAATTCTCTTGTTTTTGAACATTTCTTAATATAAACAGAGAAACATTAATGTCTTTTATGGGATTTTATTAAAAATTACACAAATCTATAATGGTAAATAACATTGGAACAGGGAAAGACACAGGAATGAACACAGGATTAAATACAGGGATAAATATTTGCTTTCAGATGGTTTGTGAACCAAAGGAATGTTCAGACATGTTAATCTAAATGATGAAATTTAATAAAGTGACTTTTAACGGAGAAGGGAATGGCGGTTTTGGGCAGAGGACATTTAACGACACCAAGGCTCTTGTGTCACGTGCGGACTTAGTCTGTGGTCAGCAAGGCTGGCTCGGTTAGGTGGGTCGCTATCAGCGGTCCGAGCGTCCTGAATGTTCTCCAGAAAGTTCGTCGCTTATTGAAGCGTTCCACACCAAGGATGCCGTCGCGTGCACGTCTCGCCCAGATGGTTTGCAGCCTGGGAATAGAGAGAGGGGTCCGGTTGTTGTCCAAAGCACCTAGGCCTTCGGGTACCGTTTAAAAGTTTGAGGTTGTGCAAGTCATTGCAATGTCCATGAAAAAGTTCTTAGCTGTTGCTGGTTAAAACTTGCTTCCGCGCGCTCTTTTGGGGAAGAGCAGACACCTTTAGCAGGCACGGTCTTTAGAACAAAGGAATGTTCACTCGTGCTAACACGAGGCTCGAAGCTTTGGCCATGGTTGCCTAGACGGGGCGGTCCCCGCAGGGAGCGGACTGTCCGTAGACACAGGGTCCGAGAAGACAGGAAGCCAAGAGGCAAGAGAGAGATTTTTGGCTAGCAGCCAGGTTTTATCAACTTTGAGCCGGGGGCGCTCTTCCGACAGAAGAGGAAGTTGCTTGGGAACATTTAAACTGAGTTAAACAAGTTTTAAAACATTCCTTTTGTTTCACCCTATTCTCATAACACACACCAAAACCTTTATACTTGTAGGATTATACAAAGAAAAGTAGAGTATTATGAATATGTAGAATATTGTTGAAACATTCATTACATTTCATTTAAAACAAAACGGAAACCATAAACCATAAAGGGAGTTATTTGGTCACAACTCCGTGTCCTGGAAAAGAACAGTATAAACAACACAATATCAAAAATACATTTTCCTTTAATGTAATAATTACAAAATTGTCTTTTGATGATTGGATAAAGTCATTCGTCCATTTGACCACCAGGGGGGTGGTGTTTTGACCATTGTAGAAGTCTGTTTTCAAAGACACTTTGGCCGTCCTTTAAGTCTGAAAGAAAACAGTGTTAACCCAGTCTTCCCTCAGACTTTAGATACAAGCTTGTCTCTGAAGGCCTCTGGCAATGATAGAAAAGACAGGACAGTTAATCCGTGGGGATTCTGAGGGTTGTTCTGCTACACTATTATGTAAGAGCATTGCCAATATTTATGCACATTTCACTTTGCTTTAGAGACTTAAAATGAGGGCAGACCCACTTGTAAGCAAGCATGCGTTTGTATTGATTTATTGATTGATTAATTTGAATTAATGGCTGGACATTTTCATCTATTCTAATAATTTCTTTAACAATATGCCATTACGGTTTCCATAAAAAATAAACAAAAGTCTTTGTAATGTTCCCCAATCTTATTAAATCTGTGTGTATATAAAGGTGGTCTCTTAATGTCACCTACAGCGTCCTAAGACAGTGGAACTCGGAAAGGTCACATACTGGGAATAAAACTCATGACCTTCTGCTGATGACTAAAGTTTAAATGGATTATAGATTGATATAAAGGTGTGTCACTCATTTCCTTGCCTCATTATGAATGTGGCACACCATTCTGTGGTAGCTCAAGGTTCTCCATTGAAACAGATAGGACTCTGTCTGTTTGTGGACAATGTTACGGTCAGCACACACAGCAGTAACCTGGCATCGACCCTGTGTTTCTGCCTCATCGTTCAATCCCCGGGCCTTTTCACAGCTCTGAATCACCGCAGACAAAAGCTGACCATGTGCCTCTCTGTCCACAGATACCATTATCGCTGTGAGTCAGGAGCAGGGAAAGTGTCAGCTCGCAGTTATATCTCCATTTTTCTCCACTGGTAACTGGGTACTTCATGTCCGTTCCTAAACTGAGATGATTGACGGCTGTAAAAGGGCCAAGGATTGAGGCCAGAGGGTGGAGTCTGTGGCTGCTTTGACCTTTCTGTATAAGTCACTGAAGGAGCCGGACAAGTCCAAAAGTAGCACTCAAGATCATGCCAGGCATTTTAAAATATGGCAGTATGTGGTATGTGTGTATACAGTAAATGACTATATTTCTGTACCACATATAACACCACTTCCCAGATCTGGACAGTTTCAAGGAGGTAGTGTAATGCTAAACAAGTGGACATAACTAAGGCCCCTCAATTGAGCTAAACAATAACCAAAACTATAAACAAACAGCGGTGGCTTACCAATGGTGATGGCAGGGCTTTGCCAGACTAACATAGGGGCCTCTGATTATATAACCAGCAGACCTAAAAACACCTGGGTGTCTCAGCTGCACCAGCCCAGCCAATCTGTTACCATATAAATTATAGCATATTACAGTGTGACAAAACACGGGGTATCACAGTGTTTACTAATACAGAATCTCATTTATGTATTTGAAATAGTTGACAAACTTGACCTGCTTTGCTATCTTTTGGGTTTTCTTTTTGGAAGGAGTAAATGCAGATACAGTGAAATGGAGCTCTAAAGCTTTTGATACTGCTATTTATCATAGTTTTTCATCAGAAAAATTACCCAAGGTTGTTCCAGCATTGTCCTTTGGAATTTACTAAAACCTGCTTCCAGTAGTTGAAGCAGGGAGGAGCATTCAAACTTGAATAAAAGGAAGATAAACCTTTACCTACTGAAGCACAAAATTAAAGCTGTAAAAGCAGTTGATGACTCAAAAACTAGTCACTCAAAACTGCAGAAATTTAAAGTTCAACCTTTATTACACTATTAAGAGTGAAGTGTGTTGTTTTTGGCAGCGTGTGATGGCAAATCAGCAAGATCAGTTCCACTCCTCTCACCCCTCATTTCTACAGCCTGAGAGCACCTACAGTAACTGGTAATAACCTAGTTGAGGTCAGACGAGAATTACTTAAAATGGCACTTTGTAACCTTTAGTCTATAGAGGGCGCAGATCCCTCTATAGACAATCCAAGCCGGGCAAGTTTGGAAAAAATCTAAAACAATATGTCACTTTAATGAATTTTAAACAAATACAACCCCGCTTGGGTCCAGTTTATCGGCCTAAATCTTCTTCCTGGGAGTTACGTTGGAGGTTTATGTCCAGTTGAGAGGAATGTGTCAGTGATCTCATGTCTTATTTATTTGGTGCTAAAAGTTAAGCGGTGCTCCTTTTTTAAAACAGGATTTGAATGGTTTTAGATCCTTCCACCCAGTGTTATTGTTGTCAGAATGATTTGTTGTTTTATAAAATTGTTTCACATTGAGTCACAGGGCTTTGCTGTTTTATAATAGTGTCATTAAACATGTTTTTTTTTTCCCCTGCCTAATATCACAGCAGTGTTGTTTCAGTGATTAGCAGTGGCCACCTTTAGTCGCTCGGCGCCACAAACACAGTCTGTGCTGCTGCAGGGAGCTATTGTTTTGGAGTCACTACTGGTACTTATCTCTGTGAGCAGGGCTTTCTCCATTCACCCTTATCTGCGCCACTTCTGTGTCAATCTTCTGCAGCTCTTTTCTGCCCACATCCTGCCCTTCTCACTCACTCGTACAAACTGTTTACCTCCAATGACTAAAATCTACCCCATACTTACCCCACTTACAAACCTTAATTTTGAGGAGAAATTCAACTTTTTAAAAGCATCCAACTGTCTTTGATTTAATTTTTTTATTTAACCTTTATTTGTCCAGGTAAATTGAGAACCAATTCTCATTCACAGTGGTGACCTGTCTTTTGTCTTTTTAAGCTGAATAATATTTTCTGGGCTTGCTGTTTTTTATTTTCATAATTATCATAGCTTCCACATCTTGTCCTCTGTCTCTCTCTGGAAACATTAAATGCAGTTCTGAAGGCTAACATCTACTCTCTGGTGTCCACACTGAGCACATGTGGCTGTTTTTTATTTTTATTTTTTCAAATACGGTGTTGATTTTGTTTTGTCTTCTCAGCGGCTAGCTCTAATATACAGGCTAAAGTTATACCGCCAAATATATTGTTACGAAACCATTTGCATACATTTTAGTGAAATGTAGATGCAGGTAGCGTAAAGGTTTCTGGCATCTCAATTTTAAAGATATAATTATTGTACTGTATAATCAATGTTGTACTGTATTAACTCAACTCCAAACTATGTTTCCCAGAATCCTCTACACAAGACATTTCCATGGAGTTGACCAATCACAAATTTAGAGGGTCAAAAAAAAGAAATAAGAAATTTAAGCTTTAGACTAACTCGCTTAACAGTTATTGCTAGTCTGATTTTTCGGTGACATATAAAGCCTGAATACCTCTGAACATTGGTTATAGTTTAAGCAGTCTTTGCCATACTGTAGGTAAAGATGATATACATGCTTATTTTGATATTTACATTTGCAGTTTTTAAACACATTTGTATGATATCTATTCAACCATGAGAACCTTCACAGACATATTCTACCATGAGTAATTAAATAGTAATTGAGCAGTAATGAGACCTTTCCCTCCGTCTCTTCCTGTGCTCTTGTATCCAACAGAACATCCAGCACAGGAAGTACGCTCGCTGGAAGGCCACCTACATCCACAACTGCCTGAAGAACGGGGAGACGCCTCAGTCCGGGCCCATCGGCATGGAGGACGAGGAAGCAGGTGGGTCCCACTGATATGGCTCACAACACCACATAAACACAGAGGCTGTGATCCGTTACAAAACAAACCTGCTCTGCTCTGTAAAGAACACAGAGTCCAGCTTTCTTTAACTGTATGATTTTTAACCAACCATTACAGAAGGCGTTTTAGCTCTAATAATAAAATGAATCTTAAACATATTCTCCTCTCACTTTCACAAACAAAGAGGGGTAATGGCTTAGGTTTCTGCTTGTTCTTTGTATGGATTAATGTTCCTGGTTACATCAAGGAAGGAGCATCTAAAAAGGCCTATTGAGACTGTAAACTGTAAAGAAGGGAACTACAAACTGAAGTAGAAGTTGTTTTGCAGAAGCTCAGTAAATCCATTTTCTGGTATTCTGTCACTTTGTTGAGTACAGGTCCTTGATAGTTAAAGTAGCAACACCACTCAACCCTAAAAGAGGTCTAGGGACCTCTCCTGCTTTCCTTTAATAAAAAGTAAAATTGGACCAATACTAATACATTACATCAAGCTGACCTTGAACTTTTAGTTTCGACTTCAGCGTCAGAACGGCAATTATCTCTGCTTCATTATACATTTTGTGATTGAATCGCCCCATTTAGCCCCATTTGTCTGTTTATGTTTTCTTGTTTTACACTGTTTTGCTTTTCAAATCCATATCAAGCGCTGAATTTACACTTTATCTGTTAATTTTGGCAGCCATCACTTCCTTATTGACAAGTTGTACTGACCAATGGGAGCACTCTTTTTTTCTTCTGAAGCAAGGTGTGATTGGCCAAAGCTCCCGTCCAGAACTGAAAATTCCTTCAAATAACCTCCAGAAATAGTATTAACTGTGCCGTGCCTCTAGGCTCTTAGCTTTGTGTTCTGTGTATTGCGTGCCACAGTTTGCCTCTGAGATCGAACTGATTGTTGTTTATTGTTCTTCATTCCCACCATTTTATATCCAGCCTGGATCAACCCTGGAGCTCCTGACCTTTGTTACACCTTGCTGCCAGGCCTTCCACTATAAAACATAACCTTTAGCAGGAAGAAAGCTCGGGAAAACACCACTGAATCCTGTGGAGGGTGGCTGCAATAATTAAACAGAAAAAAAGGCTTTTATAGTTCACTGCATTTGATTATGAACATGATTAGCTTCACCAAATGTTGTTAGTTTGCTGCAGCGACTGTTTTGGTGCAAAGTGGCATTTCCAAAGTTTAGCATTTGTACTTAAACTAAAAACTTTGCTCCATAACTGTATAATTACTTGGCTTCAGTGTTCTTTTTTTTATGCCTGAGAAGATACCACAGCAAGATGATAACAATGAAACTATATTAAGAAACAATGGGCTGTAGACCAATGTATTTTACATTTTCCACAATGTGATTAAAGGTTCTGGATTGTTTGTTTACAGGCAAAGGGTAATTTTCTTATAAAACCATAATATTTCAGTTCATACACTCTTAGGTAATGTGTTTGGCCTTGCAATAAGAATAATAATTGCTAATTTCAGGAAGCCATTTAACAAACCGCAAACAGAATCGCAGAAACCCCACCTTGTCAGTCTAAAAAAGGACCTTACCTTCATCTTGTTATGCTTTTATGGCTCTGTTCAGAAAGCAGTATACATGCTGCAGTAGCTCCATTAAGGACTTATTTAATGCGTTTGTAAGTCCAGAGGAATTTGAATAACT
The DNA here is from genome assembly GCA_024416835.2 of Perccottus glenii. NCBI lineage: Eukaryota > Metazoa > Chordata > Actinopteri > Gobiiformes > Odontobutidae > Perccottus > Perccottus glenii. The sequence continues at coordinate 4,247,951 of CM044564.2, read as the reverse complement.
GAATCCAGTTGGACTAAGGTGTTTACAAGTGAGAGTTAATTTGGGGTCGGATTAAAGCAATAATTTGATTTCCTTGTGAACATGTGATTGAGTCTAAAATAAATCCCAGTCCAAGTCCAGTTTTTAACCAAGTTCAGACTCATGAAGGATTAGCATTTGGTGAATGTCCTGAATATCCCTGTGATCAATAACGTATCTATCTAATCTGTTTATTCTAATGTCGAATGATTTAGAGTTAGAGGAAGATTTAATTCAGTCAAAAGAATGATGTGCAGTGATGACCTGCTGTGATCTTGTTTGCTCTTGATGTCCAAAACAAAGAAAAGACCAAGGAAGAAAATGAGTTCAAGAACTTTGAAAAATACTCTTGAGACCGGCCTCAAGCTCAAGTATTATATCACCTCTTTATTGATACCAAGTCTAGACCAAAAGGCAGAGTCTTATTAAATAAGATAAAATATATAGATTTTTTTTTTCTGCGACTGAGAAAAGATAGAGTTTGATTTTAAGACAGCCAAGGAGCTGTAAAAGGTCATCATAAAATCACAAAAGTGACAATTTCTTGATGCTGAGCTGTTCCTAAAGCTTTTTATAAATGACACAAACCAAATCCCAAAAAATCTAGTCAATCACAATAATTTTAATTCCCTGTGCTGTTTTAACTCAGTATTTTTTTTATATTTTTTGATAGGCCTTCAAATTTAATCACTATAAGACCTCTAGATTTATTATTCAATTATCCGATTATGACCTAAACAGCTCTGGATGTTGTGAGACGCAGCATCTGGACTCATTTTAACGTTGCACTTCGAGGTCTGCAGATTGCGTCAGGGCTCTCGGGGGAAGTCACTGAGCAATGGTTTCTGACAACTTCACCTTCGGACATACGCTCGGGTCCCACAGGAGAAACCCTAAACATATTTTTCATGTCAAGGAACTGATGTTGACCGAATCCTGAGTGAAATAAAGGGCCATCTGCCGGTGGCCGCCCTCTTCTGGGTGTGTTTAACCCAGACTTTAGCTTAAACATGACATCAGCCTGAAGTAAACCGAGCTGCAGCACGAACACTACACATTCCTCTCTTACATTAGCACAGTTTTAAAACAGGCAATAGACGGTTAGATAGTTAGATTTAAACTGTATCTTGTTTTGGCAATGTGAAGAAAAGGGAATAGTAGGGAAACGCAGTATTTAAATTATAAAGTCCAGCGTACTTGACATTTATCATAGTTTTTTTATGCTTTTCACTTGTTCTAAAAACACTGCTGTTTAATTGTGAGAACACACCATTATCTTATTCTGCTTTGGTTAACCAGCCTCAAACAATGAATTAAGATTTAGACTTTGAACCTAGCTTGTGTTAGACTGAAAATTGGACAACAAGCCAAATATATAAAGATTTTTTATACAAAGCTCCTGAATTCTAGATAGATTCATATCAAACACTGTAATTATCAGTGCACGCCTCAAGCTCTTTATTCACATGCAATAACACAGAATTAATACAGCATTAAAGATTATAGGATAGACTGAGCTCACTGAAGGTGGGTAAAAAGCATTGCTCTGCCAACTCTTAGTGCTTCTGTATTGCTGCCTGTAGCAGTTTAAAAAACACAAAAATATGATGCATATTTTGTGAGTTGTGATTAGAAGTGGTAACTTCAGGGTCACTTCCTGTTCTTTTTGTTTTGTACTTGAATTAACACTTTTTTTAATAAAAAAATATATATATATATATCTACTTTCTTAGGTAGGGTTTAAAAATACAGGAACAGACCATGTTGGCTAGCTCCCAGGTAACACTTTTAGATCCTGTACTTTATCAGCTTAAAAACATAAAACTAAGCAGTGGTCTACATGTTTCATGATGTCACCTAAAATTATTATTTTGTATTTTGACCGAGGACTGTTTTCTCACTTAAATCAATTTTTTTCTTTTTATTGTCAGTAATAACAATGACATCCAGCCTGAAACGGAAGCTTGTATTTGTGCAAACTCTAAGGGAAAAAAGTTAAATTTTATTGAGAAGGAGAGAACTAAAATTAATCTTAGCCTTTGTGTTGGTTTGGAACAAGGTGCAGCCACACTGAAAACTGAAAACGGCCATGACTGTTTGACCATCTCCGGGCCATTTTTAACTGTCAGTCTCTTATTCCCTTTATGTCTTTCTCACATTTTCACACTCTCTTTCCACTCTTTTGTTATGCTTGTCCCCTCCCAGAATGCACTAGGGACTCTGTCTGTCAGTTATAATGGCTTATTCCCACTGATGGACACAGCCCCACAGCGAACGGTGAAGTCGGCACATGCTTTTTGTGAGTTTGTGTGTGTGTGTCCCTCTCAAATCATGACTGATGTTTCAACACCTGTATCGTTTACACAGCGCCACAGCGAGCTGAAGTGGGTCTGGTGCTTTGTACAGTTACATTTTTTGACAAAACTGACTGAGGGAGCCGTCAGAATGAATTCCTTTCAGATTGATTGCTTTTGCTGTTAATCCTCAATACACAAAGGTATTCTTGTATCCAAATATTCTCTATTGGTCTTTTCGAGTGAGATGTCTGTTTAAATTAAGTGGCAGCAAGGTTCCAAAGCCGCAAGCAGTTCTCTCCTATTGTATTTCTGTGTTCTTGTGACAAAGTGAGGTTTATTGATAACAGTATCGGTGCCACGCAGGATACAGATGCTTGACTAAACAGACCACTACACAGTAAGTCTAAAGCCCTTTTTACACTTGTCACTGAAAGTGTGCACCAAAAATCTGAAGGGTGTCTACAGGATTTGTTTAATACGTGTTAGTAAATAGTCCAGTTGGTTTTACAGAGTGGCAGGGGATTATGCCAGAATTTGACACCAGTGACAGTAGCTGATATCCCAAAAACAATATTCAAACATATGGGTAGCATATCCCAAAAGTTGAAAGTAAGTTATGAACATAAGTAGAGTATGAGACTCTTGTGTACTCTGCACTGTGCACACAATATAACACACAAGACTTTCAGACATGGTTCATACATCAACTCTGAGACCACACTAGGTCAATATGTTACTGTGAAAACCCACTGGATTGTGTTCATAAATGCAACCACTCCAGGTAAAATAGTGCCTGTGTGAAAGCAGCTTAAAATGAGTTTAGCCATTTGTTGTTGATGAATGAATAAGAATTGTTAGTTTTATGTGAGAATGACAGTGATGTTTTGAAAATCTTGGTCAATCCGAAAATATGCAAAAACAATGCTGCACAAATATGAATATTTTGTTAAAAGTCCATATTTTCAGAAGCAATACTGAAATTATTTATTACATTATAAAGTTATAAGAAATAACTTAATGTTTTTATTCATACGGGTCAGTATGGCACACTTTTACAGTACGTTCACACCAAACACGAATAGCGCGCGTAGTTGGACGCTTGAACATTTTGAGTTTACTCGCTTCATTCGCGCGTGAAATTCAGTCAACACCAGACGCGAATTCGCGTTAAGGGAGGGGCTTCTGCCAGGTGGCTTGTCTCGTTGCCACATGGCTGACATGGATTATGTTGAAAGAGTAGCAGCGCTATATCTACTGTGGAAGGCTGAAAAACGGCGTAGACGGCGCCGTGTTTGGGTCCATCAGAGACTTCGAAGACGAAGCCAGCTCGGTGAGTTTCACAAACTCCTCCAGGAGCTGCGCCTGGATGACGGCCGCTTTCAGCGGTACTTCCGACTGTATCTGCAAAAATAAATATATTTTTAGGAGCAAAACTGAAAGACACGTTTTCACTGTCAAAAGAAGTACGAAGCCTTTCAACTACGCGCATTGTACCGCTATTGTCTCCTGAGGCTCCAACAGTAAGCTATACCTACAAATGGAAAATTGTCAAAAGTACAAGACAAAATTATGTAAAAAAAAAGCCCAAAAGATTAGTATTTCATTAAGTATATAAATTTTGAATTGAACATATTGGGCCACGGTACATTTTTTAGCTACTAAAACTGCTATAGCACCATTTTATTCTAGTTGTATTAATGGAAGCTGCTGCTGCTCTGTGAATATCATTTGACACAAAGATAAATGCTGTAAATTAACTACCCCACACACACACACACACACACACACACACACATTCACTCATTCCTCAGCTTCTGCTCCACATGCTTCGCTCTTGGCCAATCACAAACCAGGAGCTGTAGTTAAACAATGGTCTTTCTGTAGTGACCAGTGCCTCTTGTAAGCAACAGGTTTTTTTTTTTCGTTTTTTTTTTTTAAAGCCAGAGCAAGTGCTATACTAACTCTCCATTAACCTACTTAGGCAGTTTCACTTCTCAACTTCCCGCTGTTTCGGGGAGCAGTGGACCGTCTGATGGAGCAGCATGATGCCAACAGGACACGGTCAACACAGACTTTTGACCTGCGAGAAGTCATAGCCCTTCTGCAAATTCAAAATGAGATGAAGCAGGAGGTATGGCCGAGTTATTAGGTCAAGGATACAGTCTAAACGGCGTCCAACAGTTCTGTGGATGACGCATAGGGTTTAACATCAGGTGGTAGAGCAATCGTCCTATAACCGGAAGGGTTGGTGGTTTGATTCCCGCTCTACCCAGTTCATACTGTTGTTGTGTCCTTGGGCAAGACATTTAACCCACCTTGCTCAAGCGTCTGTGGCTCTGGTGTATGAATGTAGAGGTGAGTTTGCTGGTGATTGGAGAAGGCTGTGAGCGCCTTGTGAATGGCAGCCCCCCCTCTCTATCTGCCCCAGGTGTGAATGTGTGTGAATGGAAGCATGATGTAAATGCTTTGGGTGCCCAAGAAGAGTACATAAAAGCGCTAAATAAATGCACACCATTTACCCTTTTACAGTAGATGTAAGAAAATGGGTCATTTTTCCATCTCTTGGCTCTTAACCTTTGTATGTTCTTTATTCCCACCTCTAGTCTATTTAAAGCATTTATTATTCATTCATTTATTCCCTACTGCTTGTCTTTTGAGTCACTGGGGGCTCTAAGCCTCTTCCAGCAGGTTTGGGCGTAGGATGGGGTACACCCTGTATAATCACCTCTTAATTGTAGAGCTAATATTTAGACTCTGGACAGGCAACATAAATGATAAAGCAATGTCAGTGGCTGAGGTTTGTAGTAAATATTACCAAGTTTGGCAGAGGAGCTCATATAGTACCAGTAGTAAATACTGTTTGGTACATTTGTCTTTTGTTTTCCTAATGCCATTGCAGTTATTACAGTCCTACTTTTTACAGACTAAATGCAGACCTTGTATCCCTTTCTAACACAGATTATATCAGATATGTATTATGTATGTCTGGAGCACGGGTGAATGGATTGGTGGCAGCGCTGAGTGGCATCAAAGAAAGTGGCTTGCTTAGTGATTGTGGCTGACACGTGCGGCTAATGTCCTAAACTGTTTACATCTGATGGGAGGCAGAGTTTGACCCTAAAGTGAAATGGACAAGTTGGCAGCACATGAAGAGAACAGGGATTGCAGTGATCTGTCAGTGAAATATTGCTGAGCACAAAATGTTCCGGCTGACACAGTGGAGGAGGGAGGCCATTGTTGTTGAAAAAGGTGGGTGGAGCCAAAAAACGAACAAATCACCAAGACAATTCTATCCCCAAAACGTATGATAAAGCAAAAAATATATAACGTTATAAAGAAAACAAGTCACTTGGGTCACAATTCTTTCAGCCCTTTTGAAACATTGGTCCCCCCTTTTTTTTTTGTGTTGGATTTTGTTCATTGGACCAGTTTTATAAAATAACATGATCATGCCATAATTAAATCTACGGTTTCTGTATTTGAGTTTTGTTAATGTCCACTTGTTTTTACCTTTGTCCTTCTAGTTTTCATGAGATTTCCTGTGTTAAATCACCTTACTCCTCTACAAAACCTGAACCCAAACTACTTTGTAACTCCACAAAAACATGTTTCTTATTGCATCCTACCGTGTCAGTGCTACCATACAATTATTTTCTGACGTCAGGACATATTCCTAAATGGCCAACTGCATGTATTTGGCAGTAAATGGTATTAAATTGGATCAATGCTGAAATTTCTTAAGTTCTCAAAGCTCTGAAAGAGTGGTTTGGTTTTGTTTCCTGTATTTACTGTCGAATTTTGAAAGGTCACTTGTAAACTGCTGACGATTGAGCTCATAAGTTATGTACGTGACTTAAAGCATGAGTGGGTTTGTGGTTATTTCATGTTTTGGCTTGTATTGCTTCAAACACAGGCGGCGGGATACAGAAGAGTATAGTCCCATCCATTCACACGTTGTATAGTTGAATGTCTTGTTTTCGGCCTGAAAAACAGCTAATGCGTTCTGCCATACGTGCATGTGTTGGGACGGGGGGGAGGAAGCTGGAGTGTAAGTGAGCACTTGGGCTGTATTTGCTGAATTGTCACCACTTCCATGACTGAGTTGTGTGACTCACAGAAAACAGTGCTGCAGATCTCTGAGATGTATTGTCCAACGTGCCCTTTGGCAATAGTCTCTGTCACTTGCTCCAATTGTAAAGTGAGTCACTCACTGACCACAAGGCCTGTGTTTGTGTCCAACATTTAGCAGCGACCAACTCAACAGAGCTGCACAAGGAAATAAAGCCCCTGTCACACTATACAATTTTGGTGAATGGATGGTTGTAGGTCGCACAGGGTGACAGAAAAAAAGATGACCAATCTCACTTAAACCTGGATTCTTCACAGTCTCACAGTGTGACCGCAGTCCTATACGATTGCTAAAAAACACACAATTACACACAGTTACTTTTCTACCATCTTTAAGGCTTTTGCTCGCTTTACGTAAGATGAATGTTGAAGTCGAGAATAAACCGACAGAGACTATGACATGTCTAAGAGCAAGTCAAGACCAAGACTATGTCCAAACCAGTGTACAATCTTCTGTAAGAGTAAAATAAAAATCCACAGTCCCAAGTCCAGTCTCATGGAGGTTAGTGTTTGACAGAGGTAGATTTAGAACAAGTTTTTATTTTATTTTTTATAATATGATTGAGGTTTTCATCCAATCCCAATAATAAACAAATGACAAATGTGGGCTTGTCAGTCAGTTTGTCAGGCCTCAGTGTTGTTACTTATCTACTTCAATGTGTAACAGGATACAACTATGGACATCTATTTGAACCATAGAAGATGTTTCCAGTTTATACCCAAGGCAAGGCAATTTTATTTATACAGCACAATTCAAACACTGGGTAACTTAAAGTGCTTTACAGGAATAAAAGACAATTTACAAGATTTAGATTAAGAAACATTAGAAAAATTAAAAGCATTTTAAAAGAAGAGTGCAGATAAAAAACACTTTAGGTTGTAATGTAGGCAGAGCTAAAGAGGAAGGTTTTTAACCTCCCCTTGAACATTGTTAAAGTTGAGGCTGTTCCAGATTTTTGCTGCATGAAACTTAAACGCTGCTTCACCATGTTTAGTTCTAACTCTGGGCACGAGCAGAAGCCTGTCCCAGATGTTCTCAGAGTCCGAGGAGGCTCAAAAGCAACTAACATGTCAGAGATATATTCTGGTGCTAAACCATTTAGAGACTTGTAAACAAGCAGTGCTGTTTTAAAGTCTATTCTCTGAGCAACAGGAAGCCAGTGCAGAGATTTTAAAACTGGCGTGATATGGTTGTACTTCCTGTTTTTGGTGAGAACCCGAACACCTGTGTTCTGAATAAGCTGCAGCTGTCTTAACCCTCGTTTTGAGAGACCAGTGAGCAGGCCATTTCAGTAATCTAACCTGCTGGAGATAAAAGCATGGATAAGTTTCTCTAAGTCTGGTTGAGACATCACTTTGACTTTGGAAATGTTTTTAAGGTGATCAAATGCAGATTATGTAATTGACTTAATGTGACTGTGGAAAGTCTGAGTCCATGATGACCCCTAGATTTCTAACCTGATTTTAGAGAAAGAGACTCGAAGTGACTGCTGACACTTTCTCTTTGTTTCTGTGGCCCAAAGATGATTAGTTCAGTCTTGTTTCTATTCAGTTGGAGAAAATTATTTTGCATCCACGTGTCAATCTGTTCGATGCAGTGACACAGTGAATGGATTGGTCCATTTTCACCTGCTGTGAGTGAAATCTGAGTGTCATCTACCCAGCTTTGGATGGTGTATTTGTTGATAGCCATTTGCAGTTCCACGCTTCCTGCTCTTCTCACTAGTTTAAAAAGGCCTGATGGTGATTCCACAAACACACAAAAACATTTTTCACTGTTTTACTTTAAACTACGATTATTACATTTTTTGGTCAATAGAAACAAGTGAGACCTATCAGACTAGAGCCACACCTTTATAGTTAAAAGTGACTTTAATAAAATGCAAATTTTTTTAGAACAAATAGTGCTTTCTGACAGTAGCATTTAGGTTTTGGGAACTTTTTGAAGTCTTTTATCTGAACATCTAAAAAAAGGTATTTTGTTTCTATTTTCAGATGCCTACTTTTTAACCCTTTATGCCCTCATAAAACTCCCAATTCAACAATGTTTAATAGCAAAGACTAGAGATGATAAAAGCAGTGAACTCTTTGATCAAAAGTAAGCAAAAAAAGCTAAATTAAATGAACAGGGAACATCCTGTTACTGGTACTGCTAGTGTTCGAGTGAAAAGAGGAAAATATGTCTGAAGTTCTGTGTTAAATGCTTATAAATAGTGTGAGTAAAAAGTAGCCCTGACTCATTTAGGCCATAACCACGCAGTCCCATAATATTCCACAGGTTTTGTGAGGGACAAGTGTTAGTGAGATCTGTATGTGATCCTATTCAAACATTTGGCGACTGGAAAACCCAAAGAAGTGATATGATTCCTTCCAGTGGAAAAGTTAGTTTAGTCTTGAACCACAGTGCAAATATTCCTCCGTTATTAGATTATTGTAGACAGTAAAGCCTTTACAGAAAGCCCCATTAGTGCCTTGATTGCATTAATAGAAGCATTAGTGTAGTAGAAGTGTGGCATTGTATCATTTAGACCCAGATGTGTGAATAGGAGCAAATTTAAACTTAAAACAGGGATAAATGTCCCTCTTCTGTCAGTGGATAAACACACTTTAACACTTTAATGAAAGGCCAAATATTCCAGAAAACATTTGTGAAGTGTCAGGTGACGGCTTAATGCCCGTCAGCCTTCCTGTCCGCAGAGCGTAATGACAGTTCGGGCTGTAACACGGTGTCGAATGCAACATGTGTCGGCAAAACGGAGGCTTAATCTGTGAAAATATCTCTGGTCGCGGACAGATGTTGTCTTTATGTGAGGTGTGGTTGCTGAACTCTGCGGAGTCTACAGCAAAAGGATCATGTTGCAGAACGAGAAAACAAAACGCCTTCTTTCAGCTCTCTGTGCCTCTGTTTTTTTTTTTTAAACACTTCTTAGTATAAACGCTGGGAAAGCTGATACAAGCGTTTTGGACATTGTAAAACGTTCTACTCTTTGTAATTGAAAAGGTCTCTTTTCCTTAATGATGTGTGAATAGATTTAATAAATGAGTTGCATCTTGTTCCAAACCGAAAGATTAAGTACATTTGTTAATGGTCCCTCAACAGTAGAATTAATGAATGCTGTAACAGAACAATGTACATAGAGTGATTAAGAAGAAAAGTTCTGAAAACCTCAAAAGGAAGTGTCACAAATAACTCTCTCCCTCTTTAACAGTAGCCATTTTGTCTTAAGTATTGGATCAAATGGCTCCTTCCACTGGGTTCTACTTGAGAGCTTCAGGTTGCTTCTACACCTGACACGTTTATTCTGATTCAACCAAACTTTTTTTGTTCAGTTTATTTGAGATGGTGGGACAGGTGCCATTAAAACTCTGGAGAGGAATAACAAACTGTACCAAGATAGTCTCAAAGAGTAGGTCTTGGTTATTATTGTATTTTGTTTTTTTTGGTTTGAATGAGAATTGTGGAAATGACCATATGAGTGCATTTTAACAGATAATAACTCGCTGAGGTTTTGTGGTAGTTTAGACTTTTCTATAATGCTAGTTCATTGAGGTGAACAGTAGTCTTCCGTTGTGGCTGTTAATTGTGTGACACTGACAGTGTTTTAATTACAACGTGTATTTTTAAATTCAAGTGTTCGACAGTCCTTTTAAAGCCATGAAATAATATATGTTGATGTAAAGACAAGCTGCTAAAGTGTCTACACATTTAACCAGAGCTGACAGATGCTTTGCTGTTTTAAACTAATCAGACTCAATCAGAGTTTTTGGCTTTCATACTTTCCAGGTGAAAAAACGCTGAACTCTCGACTACAGTGCATCTTTTAATCGTGTCTGCTTTATAGTTTATGACCTTCATTGTGAGCCTTTCTCCTCTGTCGGCAGATGAGGAAAGTGCTGGAAGTTTTTCCGCTCCTGGTTCGTTCTACGGCGGCTCATTCAGAGGTGGTGCTTCTTCCCAAAACTACGACGACCAGAACCAGAGTTTAGGTCCAGGTCCTGGTGAACCTCCAGGGATCGGCTTCACACCTGGCCCAAGTGCAAGCGCTCCTCCCTCCATCAACTACAACAACATCCAGATCCCACCAGGAGCCCACGCCCCAGCCAACACTCCTGCCGAGCTGCCTCCTCCCTCAGGTGAGCTTCAACAACACTTAGAGGTTTTGCAACAGTAGGGTCTTAGGGATTAGGTGATCCGTCTTATAATAATAATTTCCGTATAATTTCCCATTATATCACTAAAATACGTGACTGTCTTTCCTTTTTCTGGCACCGCACCTTCCTCAGAGACTCATCGAACTCTTGTGAAACTGACAGCCTGAGTGTGTGTGCAATTATCTGGCTGTGACGCTCACACAAATGTTTAGAAAAGTCCTCCAGGGGTTCCAAAGACACAATCTATTACAATGTTATCTTACACATTTCTGCATTTATAAGACGTTTATAAAAGGGTGTGCAGTGATCAGTCGGAGAGTAATGCAAGGTTAAGGTGCTTCTACACAGTCAGTGTATGGCCAAAGCCATAAATAACATAATTAAAAAAAGAAACGTCTACTGCTCCAATAAAAGCAGTGGCATTGCCCATTTGTTAATTTGGATGCATTTAGAAGCAGCTGTGTATTAATGTGTTTGTGTTTTCATAGAAGTGGCTAAACCAGTCCCTACGCCTCGAACACTGCCTGCTCTCGACCCCAGCCTCCTCAACGTCCAGCAACAAGGTACACACATACACATGTAGACATTGAAGGTGTTACTGATACTTTAAAACATGGAGCCTATTGAAATGTGTGGTGAGTGTGGGGCAGCAGCTGCTTGAGGCCCTTTATCCAGTAGGGGCTTTAAAGTGTTTGCTCAATAGACTGACCTCACAACTGCACTGGCGACCACACAACACTATTTAATACTAGAGAAAACTCTTAATTAGTTGGTGATTATTTTGCAGGTGTCTGTATCAGTGAAATGCATTAAAAATTGGGATTATTCAATGTCTGAGCATCTGGAACAGAGTTCTCTCTCTGTTCTGTGTTTATTTGTGTCATCTGAGCAGGGCACTAATTTATTTTTTCTGGTTTAATGAATGATTTTCATGATGATGTTTTTTTAAACATGTATTTTTTTTGGGGAGGTCAGCAGGGATCAGGGATGTTCAGGTAGAAGACACTAACCTCTAATCTATATCCATTTACAACAGCTCATGCATTGATCATCATGCTTATTTAGCTTTTCTTAAGCCTTCTGTTAACAAGAAGCTACTTTCTAAATTACATTAAATATAAACTCTGGACAAAGCAGATGAATATATTGCATTTGACGTATATTTATTTTAATATATTATATATATTTGTCTCTAACTCGACATCCTACAAGTTTAATTAAAGATAAAATGTACTTGAAGAAAACATTGTAATATAAATTTCGAAAACTAAATATGGTCAGACAATATCAGCTTTCCTACTTAAACCAAAAACTATAGCACTATATTTAGACCAGAAATATTCTTGTAAGTGTCCATCACTGTGCTTTTTAATTGAGACATTTACAACCCTGAAAGAATTTAGGCATCAGGAGCTTAGAATGAAATGATCTAATTTAGACGCGAGTTATCCAAAATGTATGAGGACATATGTGTAATAAAGTTCAGGTTTTCAGGTTTGACTGGATCACAAACCTGTTTCTGCGGCCAGACTTTGTACAGTGTTAGATTTAACCTTGACTTTCTGAAAAACATGCTTTGTCTTTGAGGTTTTTTCGTGCCATACTCCTGCTGATATCTCATTATGTGCTGTCCATTTCTTGTTTCCAAGATGTTAACATATTTCAGCAGTTATTCAGATCCTGTTTTGGATTATGTACGTATTCTTTACATTTTATGAGACAGAGATGATGGTTGGTGGATAAGGCAGGTCTTTGAAGTGCACTCTGAAGTCAAGACAAAGTTGGGGTCACAAGGTAAAGCAACTCAGCTGGAGCTCATGGAAGTTAGTAAGGAGACAAGCAGAAAGCAGAAAATCACAAGAAGGATTCAGTTAAGTCCCAACAAAAAAAAAAAAACTACTGTCAATCCATCCATCTTCTTCCACTTATCAGGGCCGGGTCGCTGTAGGCTATAGGCTAAAGCTTCTTGTCCCACAGCTTTTAGACATACTATTATTTGCACAATGTATTGAAAATCAGCTTTAGCAGTCTCTACAGGCGTCCAACCCACATAAGTATTTTTGTGTTTTCAACAAATTTGACATTTTCTTTCAAATAATCACTTGAACATGTGTCTGAGACGCAATTATATCACATGTGGACAAATGAAGCACCCAGCCATCAATATTTCCTCATTGTATCTTTTATAAGCTATTCAGCAGCAAGATCAGCAGATTCTGTAGCCATCTTTAAAAAATGCCTGAAAACACATCTCTTCCATCAATACCTGACTGACAAACACTAAATTCTACTTCCTTTCTATTGATTCCTTCTCTATTTAAAAAGAAAAGAAAAAAAAAATCTTTCCTATTCTTAGCTTTGTAAACGTGCTGAGTTTTAACTGACTAGTTTTTCTGACTTATGCTTGGACTTTTTAAAAGCGTCTGCTAAATGACTAAATGTTAATGTAAATAAGGCCTTAACAACCTTCACTCAGAATAAGTCATAAATAACATCATTGAAGTGATCTGTGAACATATCGAGGTAAGTGAAAGCTGGAGGTGGACAACAGGACTTTAGTTGTCTTCACTCTGACGTGTAACAATGACACAAATAAATCAATGCAGTGACTATGATTCAACCTTTAACCTACAATAACACCATCAATTTACTTCAGACTTTTATTACCCTTCTTTGTCATTATGCACATGTTCATGCAGCCCTTATGGTTTTATTATATATTTTCTTCTATTGTAGTAATAATAATAATAATCTTTTATATAGCGCTTTTCCACCTAAAGTAGTAGGCACTCAAAGCGCTTTACATACATTAAGCTATTTACCAGTGTTATAGAACACTCACTGGAGGCAATGTAGGTTAAGTGTCTTGCCCAAGGACACAACGACAGTATGAACTGTGGGGGAGAGCGGGATGTTATGATGATTTTGGGATGTTGTAGCACTACACACCTTTTTTAGAAAGACAAAGAAAGATTGTAAGAAGACTTTTTTTATAGTTTGACTTTATTAATCAGTCCACAATTCCATTTTCCTTTTAAAAATATAATAAATAAAAAAAGTAGTTTAAAAGTTGTAAAGTTGCTCTTTGTCTGTCAACCCCTCCCTTGATAGTTTTTAATCAAGACCACCAAAGACCCTGACGGGATTCTTTGTCTTGTATAATTACCAGACAGCTGGATTTAAGAGTCGAGTCAAGGCTATTATCACTCTTCTCTGGAATATTGTTAACTACAGGACACACTGGCTTTGGTCTTGATGGTCTCGAGCCCTCAATCTCTTGGCTTTGTCTCGAACCCAACACATTCTGGGCTCCATTATTAAGTGTTTAAGCAAAAATCAATGGGCAATATTAAACAGCTCAAGGAGTTTTTTTCCAATATGAGCAGGTGTTAAGGTTTATTTTTGTTCAAAATCTAGAACAGTTTTCAGTTAAAGGAATTGTGGTTACTACAGAAAGCACTCCTGACCCGTGTAACACTGAATATCTGGCTTTTGGTGCATTTTCTGTATTTGCTGAGTCTTCCACATGAGTCTCGTGAATAAAACCATTCCCGTAAATGCTAAATTACAAAAAGTATTTAATAACATGTTGCCAACTCAGCTGGATTAAGGCCGGCTGGATACCGCAGATACAGTAGAATTTCAACAAACCACTTTTTGGAATAAAATGCATTTTCAGCATAAGTCTTAGATTAATAGGTGACATGAATAATTCAGACCCTCCATTTAACCCAGATAGCAGTTTTTTTGTGTGAAGAGAACTGTGGCACTGTAGAGATAATACTTCGATCACTTTTTACAATTAAAAGGAATACATTGGTGAATATACATTTGGCCTGGTTCCATCCATTAATGATGATAGTTCTCTAGGTAATACTTTAAACAGTTCAAAAAAAGAACCAAAGAAGCCAAGTCTAACATGTGTTTCCTATTTAAAGGCCGTGGGCGCCTCCTCGACTTGTTTTCACACTATATACAGCAACTGCCCTAAAGTGGCATCTATAACTCTCCGTCTTCAGTTCAACAACAAGACAAAGGAGAGCAAGAAAAACAGAAAGCGAAAAGTCCTTAAAGACATATTATAGCACGATTTAGGAAGCATTTATTATCTTTATACAAGGAAATGCAGCATTCCTAGTAATGTAGGCTGTCAAATGATTAAAATTTTTAATCAAATTAATCAGAATTTTCAGTGGATTAATCAGGATTAATCACTATTTGCAATTACACCTGAATCCTAACCAATTTTTTTCTGAAATGGATACCAAAAGATAAATAACAGGACACAGATACATAATTTTCATATTATGTCCGTTTATTAACACAGCCAAATAATGGTGGCTTAAATCAAGCTGAAACATATTACACACCATAATATTTGTCTTTGTAATTTGTGTCTCTGCACCATGTGAGCGACACAGTTCATGTGTTCATAGCGTGTAAGTCGAATTGCGGCAACCATGTTGCGTGCACCGTCAGTCCCAATGGTTGTCGTCTTGCCCTCGATGTCCCACTTACGTGCAACAGACAGGAACTGCCTCCGCAAAATGACGCTCCTCAGTTTTTAATATAGTCAGCGCAAAAGACTTCAGTTCCCACGTGTCACTGATGAAATGTGCAGTTACTCCGAAGTAATTGTTGTTAGTCACTGATGTCCAATGGTCTCCTGTCAGGGCGATATGATTTACTTGAGCCAAGACCTCTTTCCTTTTTTCTTTTTCGTTTTCATAGAGCTCGTGGATTTTTGTCATAACTGTGGCTCTTGACGGTGGCTTATAGGATGAGTCTTGAGACGCCACTTGCAAAACATCAAGGAAACCTGAGTCTTCTACAATGCTAATGGGTCTACAATCCTTTGCAATCCATTTTGCTATTGTGTTGGTCAAATTATCTGAGGTTGATTTTGTTAATGGCCTGCAAACATTCAGCGTGGTCTGGCGCAAACCTGACGGCCCAGCAAACGCATGTTTGGCGTTGACATGGTACCTCAAGCTTGAACAGCTCCGGTGAAATTGAAACTCCTTGTTACAAATCTTGCAAATAACCTTGTACTTGTTAACTGTACCATCATCATTCTTTTTATATTTGAATCCGTCCATAGGCCCACTTTGCTCACCTTGCTCCATCTCGCCTCTAGCTCCCAACCACTTCCCTGACTTTCCTGACCTGAATAATTTGTCACACTGCGCATGCGTGAAATGCGTTAAAAAAATTGACGTAATAAACAACAAACAATTAACGTCGTTAACACGCTATTTTTGACAGCCCTACTTTTTATGTTATACTTTAATTGTAACAAGTAAATTTACTTTTTACATAATCTCATTTAATTAATTTTTCAAACATAAATTGCTTTACTTTTGTCTAAAAACAGATTTCTGCATGTCCTGTGTAAAGACAATAAGCCAACGTTTGTGTTTTAGTTCAGAGCACCATTAAAGCAAATGGACTAATTTCAAAACCACCTACAAACAATAAAGCTATGAAGTAATTCAATTTTATAAACAATTTCCATAATGTAATATGGTTTAATAAAATAATAAATATATATTTGTTTGCATCTTTCTTTTTTGCTCATTTGACATGAAGAAAACACAATCTAAATTCTAACACATTTTCTTCTCCCGCTCCCAAAGTGTAAATATATTGGAGTTTTTCAAGTGACTATTTTGGTTGAATTTAAATGAAGCTAAACAACTTTGTTGTTGACCATAACACTCGATAACAGTCATGGACAATTTACATATCTGTATCTAAAATTCAATTTGGAAGTCACATCTCGCTGCCCAATTCCAAACTATCTTCTTTGACTTTGAGATGCCAGAACATAGCTGACACTGTAACATCAAAGTCTACTTGCAACTTGACCCTTTACGCTATGGTAGCTCACCTGGCAGATCACAGACTTCTCTTCTGTATTTCCTGTTTATCTTCTGTCTCTTTGTCTATTCCTAAAAATCTGCGAGTTGTGTGTTTTTAAGTTCAAGATGTACTGTATGAGTCTGGAAAGTAACTTTTGAGTACATGAAGAACAAATGAGTTTAATTACACATGATAACATAGGTAGAGCTAGAATGTATAAAACAATGTATGTAATGTATGAAATGCTAAAAATTGTGTCTTATTATGGAGACATAATAATAAAATCCCAGGAGAGTCTGAGGTGCCGTTGCCTGAAATACATAACAATCATGACACACTTTGTGTTATCTAAACCCTAACGAGGTAGTCCTCACTGCGCTGCCTCGTTTCCCTCGTCTCAGGCTCAACATCGAGGCTTCGTTACGACGAGTAACTGTCCACAAGCTCCGTTATTCTCCACTTCTCTCATGTTTTGGCCCGTTCCCATCTCCTTGAGTCCTGTTCACTCAGCACATTTGTAAGGTTTTTTGAAGCAGGAGACGGATCCGTTTGGGAGATTAGAGGATTATGGTTGTAACATTATTCCATTTTTCTCTCAAAGATGTTTTATAAGCACTGCTCCATCTTGAGATACATTACTGTATTCTCTTTAGAGTCATTGTCAAAGTATTTGTTCAAAGCCTTAAATAGAACTGTGTTTGTCCTTTGTTTCATCTTTATTAAGTTTTATTTAGCCCCAGTTTTGTCCAGTGGAAGTGGTTTGATTATTGCAAATTAAGCAAACAGTACCATAATAGTCACTATGTCTAAAATTCAGAGTGAGGAGTTATAGTCTGATGGCCATAGGCATTAATGACCATTTATTTTAAACACAAATTACTAAACTGAAAAAAAATCATTAGCATAAAAATAAATAAATGTGCAACTGTTAAATATCATGACTGTATCAACCAATGTCAGACCGTTTTACTTTTACGTTCTACATTGAAAGTCTTTGTGATAGAAAGGGTTGGACAGAGGCACATTTTATATTCAGTGGCAATCAATACTGTTGTTTTTGATTTAACGGATTGCATCTAAGCTGCCAACACAACATTAACCTTAAATGAACTGAAAAATCGGTATTAAATCCAATGACAACCAAAACATTTGAACAAGCTTTTCAGCCTGGTCTAGCTTTTGAATGAAACACTGTGTTGAATGTAGAAGTTGAACCCTTAAGTCTTGATTTACAGCAGAGCTTTAGCGCCCAGACTAGTATTGATTCTGGTTTAACTTGGCCGTCTTTGAGAGATCTGTAGTGTTTCAAAAGCCACAGGACACACAGTGTACAGTTTTCATTGGGAGAACACCTCAGTTCAAACCAAGGTCCAACAAAAACTGTTGACTTTTCACTTTAGGTGATGGTCAGAGCTAATTTGAGGTCCCAGAATTACATAAAATGGCTTAAACAAGTTATCTCTGTGGAGAAACTCCAACCTTTTATTTCTGTAAAAAAGGGCTTTCATTGGTTCTTAGGTTTCAGGAAATCCCAGATACATGGATTTGGAGTTTCTCCTGTAAACATTTGCAGGAAATTTAGCTGGAAATTGTATCTTGTCCTGTTTTGCTTCAAAGATTTCCATAAGAAACTAAAGTTTATGGGAGTAGATTACCCTAAAAGAGCGTGTGTTTAGGCTTTAAAACACTTTTGGTTATGTTTAGAAGAAGTAAGGGGCTTAATTATTTAACTCAAACGCGCATAAATGTGCTTTGTTTTCCAAAATGATTCAGGAATTTGGCTCAATTACTACTTGTCATTTACACTTTACAAGACAAAATAATTGTCCAGTCAGGACATCATATCATCAAGCCATGAACCTCAGTGCTGAATGTTCCTTTAGAGTTTCTGCAGTAAAAACACAGAACGATCCATAACGCGTCCGTGGTAGTTCATTCTTTCTTGATTCTGGTGAAAAGTGATAATTTTGATTTTTGTTAATTTCTGATAATCTGTGAAAGAGCAGCTCAGTTGTGTGTTACAGAGAAAGACAAAAGTCAGAATAAAGGAAAACAGTGGCGACAGAGAACGTTTGTGATTACATTCCTATTGTCCGACCAAAGACAATGCACAACATTAGAAGTAAGGCAAAAAAAGAAGATTCCAGAGCTCATAAGAAGATGAAAGTACATAAAAGCAAAGCATATTCTGTCGTTCAAATTCTTCTCAGGCATTTAAACGCAGAAGAGGGTGGTTGTAAGGTCAAACAGCCCAAACAAGCTGAGGTTTTACCTCGACTAAGCTGTGCATGTAAACAAAGTATTATTGAAAAGTCACAGAAAAAGCTGATCAGAAAAATGTGCCTTTCAGCCTCGAGCTCTGCAGCTGTATGTTTTAATGTGTTTGAAATGGAAGCACACCCTGCCCTTCTCCGCACTTTACCGCAGCTCGGGTTCACTTCAATCTTTAAAAAAAAACGTCCTGATGGGAGGATCTCTGAGGCATGGTTCGAGTTAGCACAGTTCCTGCGAGAGATACACTGAAGCGAGAGTAAAGGTTTGGACGGGAACCTGACTTTACATGAACTAAAAGAAAGGTTACAATGGAGAAAAGTGAAATTGGTTCTCGATTGAGTGGCTTCAAACTTATAAAATGGAGCCTACAGTAAAGATTAGCATTTAGATAACTTTGGGAATGATTGCCTTCCCATTTCATCATCGTTTCAATGTAAGACCCCCGAATGAGACTCTGAAAATACCCTTAATGTATGTTTCATTGTGACCGCCGCAAATTACTTTCTCAAATAATGATCATGGGCCATTTCTTTGGGTACTTTTGATTTAATTTTCAGCCTTCAATGGACCCTTTGCTTCAAAAAATTATGTTATTTGGAAAAAAAAAAAGCTTATTAAGAAAGTTATTTGTGTTTTTTAAAGGAAAAGAAAGTGGAGGAAAAAAGTCAAAGTCAATCCTACACTAACAGATGATCAACCCTACACTAAAGAAATGATTATAATACAAAAGACTTTAATCAGTTTTCAAAATAAAATGATCCATCTCAGGTTTGATCTAATTTGAGCCCTATTTCCAACAAGCATCAAATAAAGCAACATTTTTGGTTGCAACTCCAATAGCTCCAGTATCTCTTCAGTCAGTGTCATATTTAGGTTAAGAATATAAAAGGAAGCAATTAACAACAAAGGAAAAGCTCAATGTAAAATCTAAATCCTTTTTGAAGTAGAGTCTAATCTCCCAGATTGGCCTCTACCTCTATTTGTGGAAGAAACATGGGTCAACTTTAATCCCCTCGTAACTTAAAGCTGTACTAACTTTATTTTTGCCGCGTCTTGTAGAACCCTTCTCCCCCAAAAGCAGCCGAGGGGCCTCTCCTGCTTCTCTTTCATTAAAAAATTAAAACCCACAAAATAGGCGTTATTTTGTGTCCGAGGGACTCAGGTGGAGCAAAAAAGTAAGGGACCTCCTAAGGGCTAATGGAGTCCGATCACCTATAACCAGCTCCGCGATCAGGCTCTGATAGATCTACGGTAAATACTGAGTTAACAGGTCAAACAGAGACAGGATGATCTCAATGGGAGAGGTTCCTGTCGAATGGAAGGAAAACACAAGAGGGTTTGAGACATCCCCAGTCCCTCTTTATTAAACGGCACAGCGTCCTGATCAAAGATTAGCTTCAGTCTGTCTGTCAGCGCTGGGCAGATTACACCGAGTCTGTCTTTACCCAGATCAGAGCGACCTCAGAGCTCACTGCAGGCTCTTTCTGCGTCAATAAATTATCCACAGTTCGCTCAAAAAGACGACAGGCTGGACCTCTTTCCATGACGCATAGCACAACAGACGTCTAACAGGAACTTTTACTAAAAATATCAGTGTAAATCTTGTCACAGATGTCTCCTGAACAAACTTTGGGCTTTAAACGTCCTGTGTGAAAAGTGGAGCTGTTGTAACATGAGGAAAGTGAAAGGAAGATGTTTCTTAAGCCTTGTTTCCACTAGAACAGTACGAGTTAGGTCAGAACAGGTCAGTTTTCATTGCTAAAAGGTGTATGAAGCGTACCATACTCACTACTTTGGAAACCTTTTGGCCTTTGGTTTCATCACTGTTTTTCAAATGGTAGAGTACAGCATCTTATTTTGAAAGTTTGAAACACAAGTCATATAACGGATGAGTGCATTGGAGGAATTTCCCGGCTGCCATTGATAAAGATTAAATAATCAACATCAGAATATTTACTAATATTAACCTCTGTCCTTGTTTTATCTATTTCTTCCTTCCCTCTAGGTGGTGTCCATCTTACTCCAGAGGACTTCACTAAGGCTCAGAAATTGTGTAAATACGCCGGAAGTGCTCTTCAGTACGAGGACGTCGGCACTGCCATTGCAAACCTGCAGAAGGCTCTCAAGCTGCTCTCCACAGGAAAAGAATGACGCCTCTGTCTCTTCCCCTTCCCTCCTTCGTATCGCACATCTCCACGTCCCGCCCCCCTCGCTGCCCTCCCCTGACTCCAGCTGTCACAGCAACATCTTGATGGAAATCTGTCTGAGACAATGACGGCTGTGTGTGACACTGAACGACTGACCGACCTCCTCTCTTCTATGAGTTATTAACAAGACGACACATCAAAGCTCCGGCGGTCTAGGCTCAAATCTAACATGTGACCTCCTCCAGTTATTAAAAACTATAACTAGTCTCTGAAACAAGACCCCATCTACTATTTGTTAAATGTAAATTAAACAAAAAACTAAGACCTGCTCCAAATAAAGAAAAAAAGAGGCCTATGGGGTCAAATCTGAAATGTGACCTTCTCTAATTCAGATCTAGAGCTAGTATACTAAATTTGCTTTACTGCATGTTAATAATAATTGATCTTTACACATAATCTTTGTTGAATTTGAATGTTTTATTAGTTAGACGCTATCACAAATGACCATTAAAATATGACAACATGAATGGGATCAAGTTGGAAATAAAAAAAGAAAGTCACAAAATGTTTTTCCCATTTGCCTTACTTTAAATCTACTGCAATAAGAAACAATAGCTGCATTTCCAGAAGCTGCTTTATTTAGCATTTTTTCATTATTTTATTAATATTTGAGATTGTAGTAAAATATTCCCCAAAAAATCATCAGCAAAAAAAAAAGATGAAGTTCAGATGGAAAGAAACTGCTCTTCCATACATTACCATAAACTGCTTACATTTTCTTTAATAACATTAGATGTTGTAATAATCATTTTTTATTCCTCCAAATTTTGAAAGATTTGGGGTAAATATGTCATGTTTTTAATGCCTACAAATTAAAATGGAAACACATGTCAAATTTAAAAAACTGATGTAATTCACATTTAAAAAATAGCATACAGCAAGTTATTCATTTAAACAGATATTCATTTGTCATTTCTGTTGTTTCTGGGTGACATAAAAAAAGAGGCACAAAAGAAAGACACAAAAACGAAACCCAAGAGTCTGACGTTACATGAAGTTTATCCTTTTTTCAGTCGTTTCTGGAAATGCACCTATTTTGCATTTTTGTTTTTGTGACAATTCAAACTTTCCTTTAAAATCATTTTATACTGGTGTCATTCAAATTCATAGATAGTTCCCTATTATAATTTTGCCTTACAATCTGTTTGTCCAAGTAAATTGTTCATTAATTCTGTCTTTTTTTATTTTTATAGTCAACATTATAAAGACTTAAGGTTTTGGATGAGTTCAGAAGTTTAAAATGTCCACTCAGTTTAGTTTACGTTTGGGGGTAAAGACTTTTCTGGGTTTGTTCGATCACTGTGTTTTCGTTTATTTAAAATGTTTTCTTTGTCTCTGAGTACGACTGCACGGAGGCTCTGCAGCGTAGACACGTTCTGTACGAGACGTTCAGCTCTGTTCGATTAAAACGTTTACAACCAGGATTTTTCGTACTCTTTTTTTTATCATTTATAATAAAAGTCCATGAGTCATGTAAACACAAACCATCTGTTTCTTTACATTAACACAGTGCAGATGTGAGTTTTTGACTCTGAAGGGGTTTGAGATGTGTTTACTCCACAGAGACTGCCCCTCCCTCTGAGACCGGGGCTTAACAGAGTACAGTCCCAGTTTTTATATATGATAAACTGCACTTTGGAGGGGTTCACACAGATTAGTACTATAAATGGTCTGATAAAGAGAAGACATGTTAGTTTATAGTTTATTTCTTATGATAAAGGCAGCCTTTTATGGTTTTTGTTGTAAAAGAGTCCATACGCCCAAAAGTTCAAATATGTGCACACAGTTAATGATCTAGATTTATCAAGTCGTATGTCAGCAAACCAAACCCAAATCAAAGTTTTTATATCTTATCTGGAGAGTGTGTGCAGGTGGATTTCATGTCCCGCCCACTCCACGCTTGATTCAACCAATAAAGGACGATGTAAAGTGACGAATGAACGAGACCAAGAATTTCAATCAAGACCAAGACCAAGACCAGAGCAGGTTAAGACCTTGTCAAAACCAGAGCCAGTGCACAATACACTGTCATAGAAACAAAGGAAACAGTCTGAGTCCAAGTTTTTGATTAAAAACTCATGAAAGTCAAAACAAACTGAGACCAACTCTTTTAGGGTTTGAGACCAAGACAACACCAGGACCTTACAATAATAATGGATTGGATTTAGAGACCCTTCCCTTTACCACCTGAGCCATTGTGCCCCAATTACAAAACGTTCTCCCAAACGGCTCTCGGATACTGCATTACTAACATTTTAATGAGTGTATTTTTACCAAAAACCCTAAAAGTGACCGGAAGCATGAGTTGAACATTACGCCCCATGTGGTCGTTTATTAAACGTGAACAATGCTCTTTTGACTAAAACAAACATATTTAAAAAACAAAACATGAAATAAAGCTGTGTGTTATATGTTTATCTTGAGCAGACTAAGCTTGTTTTTACTCCAACCTGGAAGGCTCTTCAGAATAAGGCCACTCTGACAGTCCCTGAGTTCTAATACTATTACAACCATCAACTGAGAAAAACCCACGACATATTTCAGATGGATTTTCTGTCTTTACGTGGATCTAACTCTGCCATAAGTCACTCCACTTTGTTCAGTCATTCCTCATAAGTCTAAGTGTCCGGTCATTTCTTCTGTTGGATTTATTTTTAGATATAAGTGAGTACATCTTGGCCAACTACTGTGCAGATTTATCGTCCAGGGGTCCAGTTAATTTACCTTAGAGGAAGTCTCTCTGCGTTCACTCATCAATCTTCAGGTTTTCGATCGTAAAAGGTCCACTCCATCAGTCCGTCTGCCAAGGACAACCTGAGCTTTTACTGACGCCGTGTAACCGGTATACGTCCGTTTTTTACTTCACGGTTTGAAGAGCGGAAACACAAACTCAACAGCCTCAACCCGTGTGCAAGTCTACTTGTGTTTTAACTTTGTATTGTGTTACCATGCCAGTTTTATCTTATAAACGTAAAAACACTTGGAGACTGAATCTATTCAGTTTATAAATCCCCATCAGAAAGAATGTGTTCAGAAAGAAATATGAGTGTGCTTCTTCTTTAGCAGTGTTCAGTTTGTCCTCCTTGAACACTGACAGAAAGTGTATTTCAGCTGTTGCCTCTACAACTGCGACCATGTGTGTGAATGTCTTTCTGAAGCGTCATGTCAGGGCTTTATCTTTGGGACCATCTGATTAAAGTCAAATGAGATGTGTTATATTCGTTCACCTCTGTCGCTCTGTGCTTTGTTCTGTCTGACGTTTATCTTTTACTGCGCTGTGATTGGCCGATGTAGGAAGCCGTGGAAACCGGTTTAATGCCGGGATGTAACATCGACGCCCACACGACCCGGATCAGTTTGTACAAGTGAATTATAGATGGCTCTTAAATATTTCAAATGGGATTTTTAAATGAGACTCTGAAACCGTGTGTTCCTGTAACCGTATCATAAATTTGTATTCACCACTGACCTTGTTTATTATTTAGCAGTTCTCATATATGAGACATCAGGATTTAATAGCTTTATAGTTAAATAATAACTTATAAATAAATTATAAATGTATGCAAATTTCATTATGATCTTGGACTCATTTATTCTCAGACAAAAGGACTTGTGACTTGACTCGGACTTGAGCACAAAAGACTCATAAAAATAGAATAATAGAAATAGAAAAAAGAATAGAGGAATGGATAGGTATCACTTGAACTGCTCTTAAATGGTTTCAGTCCTATCTTGAAGAAAGGAAGTACTTCCTGTGACGTATCCTACCATAATAATGCAGATGACACTCAGATTTACATTTCACTCACAGCAGGTGAAAATGGACCAATCCATTCACTGTGTCACTGCATCGAACAGATTGACATGTGGATGCAAAATAATTCTCTCCAACTGAACAGAAACAAGACTGAACTAATCATCTTTGGGCCACAGAAACAAAGAGAAAGTGTCAGCAGTCACCTCGCGTCTCTTTCTCTAAAATCTAAAAACCAGGTTAGAAATCTAGGGTTCATCATGGACTCAGACTTGAATTTCCACAGTCACATTAAGTCAATGACATCATCTGCATTTTATCACCTTAAAAACATTTCCAGAGTCAATGGGATGTTCCAACCAGACTTAGAGAAACTTATCCATGCTTTTATCTCCAGCAGGTTAGATTACTGTAACGGCCTGCTCACTGGTCTCTCAAAACGAGGGTTAAGACAGCTGCAGCTTATTCAGAACGCGGCTGCTCGGGTTCTCACCAAAACCAGGAAGTACAACCACATCAGTCCAGTTTTAAAATCTCTGCACTGGCTTCCTGTCGCTCAGAGAATAGACTTTAAAACAGCACTGCTGGTTTACAAGTCTCTAAATGGTTTAGCACCAGAATATATCTCTGACATGCTAGTTACTTATGAACCTCCTCGGACTCTGAGAACATCTGGGACAGGCCTTCTGCTCGTGCCCAGAGTTAGAACTAAACAGGGTGAAGCAGTGTTTAAGTTTCATGCAGCAAAAACCTGGAACAGCCTCAACTTTAACAATGTTCAAGGGGAGGTTAAAAACCTTCCTCTTTAGCTCCGCCTACACCACAACTTAAAGTGTTTTTTTATCTGCACTCTTCTTTTTAAAATGTTTTTAATTTTTCTTATGTTTCTTAATCTAAATCTTGTAAACTGTCTTTTATTCCTGTAAAGCACTTTGAGTTACCCAGTGTAGGAATTGTGCTATATAAATAAAATTGCCTTGCCATTAGTCCCGCTCAGGGACAAATTCAAAAGCACACTGTATGAAAAGACTTTTAGTTATATTTTTTCCACCTTTTTTTATTTTCTTTGCCTCTGCTTTTATTCTGACACTTTCCCGGAAGTGCTTTATCTTCCATTGTGTAACTTAACTCCTCTTCATCTCCTGGCTCCAACTCCAAACCCAACTTCACGGAGCTGCTGCCTCTCGCTCAAATCTGCCTCTGTGCGCGTCCCCGGTGCGCGCTCCCTCTCTGTATCTGTCACCGCTTCATTTCTTCTCGGTCTGTCTCCAAAACTTGGCTTCGCAGTTTTTACGCGCTGCTCCAGAGCGTGCTGTGGATTTTAGAGATAACGTGTTTTTGATTGAAAAAGTTGCTGCTGAACTTTAGTTGGACTCTTTGTGTGCGTCAGGAGAATGATCCTGAAGGGAGACCAGTGGCCGCTCCAGTAAAACATGTGAGTAACACAGTAACAAAAAGTCAGCTTTTCTCTTCAAAGAGCTCCTTGAACTTCTTACTTTTCCTGATGTAAAGTTATGACACTACACGCTTTCTGAAACTTGGTGTGGTGTTCAGGTTGTGTGATCAGGGATGAAGGAAAAGTGTCAACTATTCAGGACTTTTGACAGTGAAGGCAGAAATGATTGTAAAAAAGACAAAACAAGGTAAAACAAGAACAGAAGAAGTGCTTGGTGTCAAAAATAGAGGAAGCAGAATTTGTTGTTTCTTAAAACCTGTCTTCTTTGGGGATGTTGAAAAATTGTGAAATCTGGTATTAAAGGCACAGTAGGCAGAATATTTGCTGGTGATAAAACACGCTAACTTTTGGTGTTTTAATTATTTTCATGTTAAATATTGAATAAAATCCTCTTAGAAACTGTAACACACCTTTGTGATACTAGAAGTTAAAAATCACTGGCTTCTAATTAATTCTAATTAAAGGCACAATAGGCAGATTTTTTGCAGGTGTAAAAAATGGCTCTTTGTAAAACCTAATTGTTTAAAGTGTAATAAAAGAAGTGCCTAAATTTGTCTCTCCAACTCATATAAAGTTGTGTATAGTTTGCTTTTAAAGGTTTAGTATGTTTTTTAGTTTATAGAGGTCCTTGGTGTAAACTTTCTCTCTGTTCCCCTTCCATGTTTTATCTTTTGTCTATATTTGGTCAAATCATAGTAACTTTTCTCGTCTACAGGCCAAACTGTAATAAAAAGTCTCGAGGTCCTCCTGAGACGAAGCTGAATGAATTTAAACTCGTTCTAATGCTTTGAGGAAAGTAACACCTCATATACTTTGGTTTTAAAGGCAGTGTAGGCAAAGTGTGTTGTTGTGTTGTCTATACAAGTTGGTTTTGTTTGTTTAGGATTTAACTCAAGAATTTTGAAAACACTAGAGCATCCTTTTTATGGTTTTCATTCGAAATAGTTTCCAGGTCATATTTCGTTTAAAGGCACATATTTATTTTTGCTCTTTGTGTTGCTCTGGACTATATGCACATTTATAATATATCTATAAATGGGTGTTTTATAGAAATAGTCTTTGATTTGAAAATAAATGCAGAAAGATAATTGGTGTAAAATTTGTCTGTGTCACTCTGGAGTATATTATTTATGTTTGACCAGAAGCATTGGTCTTGAAAAATGAAAAACTATTAATAACTTTTTTTCTTGTTGTGGTCACTGACAGAAAACTGAAAATCTATACCACCTTCTGGCTCTGTTTTCGGTTCTGACAATGAAGTACTTGTAACGTTTGTCAGTGATGTTTAATGTCAGGATCATATTTTGTTCAAGAAAATATGATCTGGATGATTGAGAACCTCCACAGTTCTTTTCCATTGCACCAGATTTGGCCTTTTCCTTTTGCTAATTTACAAGTAAAGATCAAAATGGTAATAATATTTTGTCGACATGATCTTGACATGATGCACACATTTATTTTTTTGATGAGTCACTGTTGTGTTAAGTTTATTACGGAGCTCAACCCTCGACTCTTAAACTACATTTGTCATTTTGTAAAAATGGCTGAATTAAATCAGGTCTAATTTCCCATGTTCCAGCTTTGGGTCACAGTCCAGGAGTTTGGGAATAGATGGATTTAGGGATAATCCACTTTTTCCCATCCGGAAAGCCGAAGCCCGTGCTGGGAAAGTGTGTTCCATGATGCGTTTGGCGCCTATAGAGCCTTACATATGTTTAGAATCTGCAGCATTAGCCACAGTCCGTTACAGCACATTTCATGAACAGAAAGAAAGGACTGTGTTGGGTTTGACACGAGAAACATGGAGCCTTTTATCCTAGTGTTTGTTTGCTTTAGTCTCACTTTTCCCATTAGTGTTGTGGTCCTACTCGACGGCCATAAGAAAATCTTGTTCAAGGTCTTGGTTATGTCCAGGATTTAAATGTGTTTCTAGCGGCTCTCGTCTCGTCAAACATGGAATTTAAATCAAGATGAGCCAAGACCACAGCTCATTATTCATTATTATCGTTTTAATAGTTTCAATGCATCCAAGACACTCATTTTGAGTTTGACATTAGTTTGAGCTTTGACATATTGGACTGGACCTTTAACCCCTAAACGTCTCGTCTGGGTCTTGTTACTCTCTGGTCTCAGTTTTAACTAAGACAATATGCCTTACATTGAAACAAACAGTGAAGATTTGAATGGTTTAGATTGGAGAAGAGATTCTGGTTAGATCACTTTACGACCTGTCCAAATCCAGTTTTCACCAGGTTTAATTAACTTCAAACCTCTTAAAAACCAGCTAAATTATTAAGACTAGTCTGTATCCATCTATGACCAGTTTAAAACCGCTCAAAACAAGTTACAGTCCAACCTACACCACGTATTACCCATTCAAATCCATCTAAAATCTATTTAGTCATGTAAAACAGTTATGGTTTGAGTTAAACCACTTTAAACCTGTACAAATCCAGGTTTAATCCATTTCAAACTTCTCAAAACCCGTCCAGATCGGGTTATATCACAGTTGGATTTATTTAGACCATACCATCTATAACCAGTTTTAAATAAGTTAAAACACGCTACAGACAGTTAAGCCACATAAAACCTCTAAAAATTAATCCATAACAAACTTAAAGTCATGTAAAACCAGTTAAGTGTGAAATCACTTTAAACTGGTCCAGATCCAGTTTCCATTAAGTACAATCTCAGCCTCAAAATGTGTACCTTGTTTTTCACGGAAGCAGTAACCAATTAAAACCCAGTCATGTAACATTTGTATGGCTCCACACTTCCTGTTTTTGGTTCTGAATTAAATAAATGCCAGAGAAATGCGTGCCCCATTTGAACTGGATTGGTTTCTAGCCTGATGTCAGCTATGTTGGACTCTGAAGGGCTGCATTAGTAAACGATGAGGTGGACAAACGTCATTAATGTCGGGCCTCTGGATGAGGACAGGTTGCTAAGTTCCAGTGAAGTCAACTCATTTTTGTCACATGAGGTCAGGTCAGGAGGAGAATATTTAGGAGTTCAGGGGATGAGTGTTAGTGTGAACGGAGCCTGTGGGAGATTGTGACGGCCAAAAGATTAACAAGTGTAAACATGGTTATTAATTATGAGGCATCATCCCAAAACATTTTACACTGAGGTCAGGCTGAGGTCAACAAAAAGAAATGAGAGTGTCTTTAACAGCTTTATGCATGTGCTTTGGTATTGATTTTTATAAATGAATGTTGTGGGACATTACAGGCCTTACATGTGCACACAATAACCCATGACACACACAACATCAGGTAACATCTGAGATTGAACCAAAAACAAAGAAAAGAGCTGGAGCAAAGGCAGCTTGTGGTTGGTTTGTTTAAGAGAACAACGGAGACATTTTTAAAAGGTACATGGTGCATTGGGTCAACAGCTGGCTACATTTTAGTCACTAATCCCCAGAACCCAGAAGATAATGAAAGCAACATTCTGAATAAACGAGGACAAGGACAATTTCTGATAAATAGAAACATTTGAGTACGTTTTGTTTTTCAGGGGTTGGACAGGTAGATGTGTAGATGGACAGGATGGAGAGTAAGATTATCATATTTCCTGAGCCACTCATGTATCAGGTGAGCCACTGAGTCGGCCCTAAAACAGGGAACTTAAAAATACAAAATATGTTAAAAAATAACAGTTTGAGCTGAAATCTCTCACAAAAGCTATAAATACACAACAAATATAGTGCTGTAAAACTGTTCTAGAAAACCAAAGTTAATCTTCACTACCGTGAGTCTCAGAGCGAGATGGACCTGTGACCAGACAGTAGCTTTAGCCTTTAGCATCAGCTCACCTTTTCTCTGAAACAAAAACAGACATCACATTTTCTTTAGGCATGAATGGAAAAAAGTGAAGGTGTATTTAATGTTCTTGTGATAAAAGCAGACCCACAGCAGCCACACCTCAGGCTTCATCCTGGTCCTGTTTCATCAAAGACACACTTGTTTAGAGTAAACCGTCACTGCCAGCGATTACACAACACCGCCTTCACTTAAAAAAGTCCGCGTGAAGGTCAAAAGCACCACAACGTCCTGGCGTTACCTGTTCCTCCTGGTCTCGGTTTGACGGTTCAGGAGAGGACAAAGAGGAGCTGGGCTGAGCGGTGTTGCACTCAGGAATGTCTTTAATTAAATATCTGATCTGTTTGAGACTGTTGACATTAAGCGAAGGTAAAACAGAGACGTTTTTCTTTATCAGAGATACACTTGTTTGGCTTCAATAACAATACTGCTGCAGTGTGTGAGTAAATGTGACCAGGAGCCACACCGGGACACTGCTGTGCCTTGTAAAGGTAGAAGAGGGTTGTCCCAATACCACCTTTTCAGAAGTATAAGTACCTGTAGCAGATATGAGGAGCTCAGTCGGTAGAGCGCAGGGAAAATACGCAAGAAGATCAATTTTCTGATGTCATTTTCCTCTCGCTCACGCTGGTCCCTGTCAGTCTACTGTCAATCAAATAAAGGCCAAAAAAAGAAAATAAACAGTGTGAATTTGAAAATACCTAAAGTCAGCAGAAAAAAGATATTGTTAACTTTAGGAAAAAAAACATGTAAGAAGTTGTAAAAATGTGTATTAAATGAGGCATTTGGTAAATAAATGTGGAAAGTTCTCATGGATCGACATCAGATAGTTCAGGTAAATGCTGTCACAGTCGAGCATAACATTTACCAATAGTTACTTACATCATCTTTATTTGCTGATGCGGTCATCCAGTAGAAGTTCAAATATAATTGTGGTGTTGCCAAGGAACGTGTGACTAATGCCAGGCTTTTGCCATAAGGTCCACACCAACACGAACCATTTAACCTCACATTACAACATGGATAGTTTATCTAGAAGTAACAGTACATTATTACAAAACAAGATATTTGAATATGATATATTGTGTAGGTCTCAAAATGGTGAGAGGCCGTGATATTAAATAAGAGTCCTTTCAGGGACCGAACACTGTGACACCTGGGAAGCTTTTATTAAAAAATGAAGATAAGTCTCTCAAAAGTTATCTAACATTTATTTCCTCTTTTTATGAAAACAGGTTTTAGTTGGATTTGAACAGGGTTTAGTTGAATTTGAACAGGTTTTAGATGGATTTGAACAGGTTTTAGATGGACTTGAACAGGTTTTAGATAGACTTAAACAGGTTTTAGATGGATTTGAACAGGTTTTAGATGGATTTGAACAGGGTTTAGTTGGATTTGAACAGGTTTTAATTGGATTTGAATTGGTTTTAGTTGGATTTGAACGGGTTTTAGATGGACTTGAACAGGTTTTAGATGGACTTGAACAGGTTTTTGATGGATTTGAACAGCTTTTAGATGGATTTGAACAGGTTTGAGTTGGATTTGAACAGGTTTTAATTGGATTTGAATTGGTTTTAGTTGGATTTGAACAGGTTTTAGATGGACTGGAACATGTTTTAGTTGGATTTTAACAGGTTTTATATGGATTTGAACAGGTTTTAATTGGATTTGAATTGGTTTTAGTTGGATTTGAACAGGTTTTAATTGGATTTGAAAAGGGTTTAGTTGGATTTGAATGGGTTTTAGATGGACTTGAACATGTTTTGGATGGATTTGAACGGGTTTTAATTGGATTTTGAGTTTGACCTGTGGAGGGCTAATGCAAAAATTCAGTTTCATAAATATATTGTTTGCTGCAGCCCTAGGTTAAAAAAACACCAAATCATCAAATATCCAAGAGCCCAACTGTTTGGCACCGCCTCACAGCAGGTGTTGAGTTCCATCCTCTTTTTAAAGCTCTACATTTGTGACATTCCTCTAAGTGTGGCTGTAACTGTAAAAGTCCAGTAGCTGTGGTCCACAAAATGTCTGCCCTCGGGCTAATCCTCGGACGCATGAATCAACCCTTTATGCCTCGTGTCCAGAGCCTGGTCATTTCCATGGTGGACGCCGGGCGGGGGGGTGGGACGACGGAGGAAACAGGACACATGACTTGACAAAGGCCTGAGTTTTCTTTTGAATGTCAGCAGATGCATGAATTTGCAGCTCGAGGCTTCGACAAAGAGGCCGGATTGACGTCTGACTCTGTTCTCCGTCGGTTTTAAATTTTAATGATGTTTGATTATGCTTCATGTGTTATAAACTGGAAGGATTGTCCAAACCAGAAGCACGTCTTAATTAAAAGTTTGAAATCTCTGATATCTTTCTGCTTTTCTTTCTTCACCTTTTGTAATATGTCTTGTATTTTTTCTTCCATAATTAAACAGATTGGTCGTACAGTTATTTAAACAGACAGATGGAGACAGGACACCTTTCCTTTTGAGCCGTAAAGACAAACATTAGACACTTTGATGGAAGTCTTATATTTGGCAGCAGAGATTTGAATTTCTCCGTTGCATTTTTCATATTTCTCTTACATTTGGAATATTTGAGTTGTTCTAACTTTTATTTACTCTTTCCTGGCTTTTTTGGTTCATGCATGGGTCCTGACTTTTTGCTCTGAAAGGTCACACTGACCTCCGTGAGTCTGGACCTGGTCTAAGACCGGACTAACTCTGTCTCCTTCAAACACTGACCTCCGTGAGTCTGGACCCGGTCTAAGACCGGACTAACTCTGTCTCCTTCAAACGCTGACCTCCGTGAGTCTGGACCTGGTCTAAGACCGGACTAACTCTGTCTCCTTCAAACACTGACCTCTGTGAGTCTGGACCTGGTCTAAGACCGGACTAACTCTGTCTCCTTCAAACACTGACCTCCGTGAGTCTGGACCTGGTCTAAGACCGGACTAACTCTGTCTCCTTCAAACACTGACCTCTGTGAGTCTGGACCTGGTCTAAGACCGACTAACTCTGTCTCCTTCAAACACTGACCTCCGTGAGTCTGGACCTGGTCTAAGACCGACTAACTCTGTCTCCTTCAAACACTGACCTCCGTGAGTCTGGACCTGGTCTAAGACCGACTAACTCTGTCTCCTTCAAACACTGACCTCCGTGAGTCTGGACCTGGTCTAAGACCGGACTAACTCTGTCTCCTTCAAACACTGACCTCCGTGAGTCTGGACCTGGTCTAAGACCGGACTAACTCTGTCTCCTTCAAACACTGACCTCCGTGAGTCTGGACCTGGTCTAAGACCGGACTAACTCTGTCTCCTTCAAACACTGACCTCCGTGAGTCTGGACCTGGTCTAAGACCGGACTAACTCTGTCTCCTTCAAACACTGACCTCCGTGAGTCTGGACCTGGTCTAAGACCGACTAACTCTGTCTCCTTCAAACACTGACCTCCGTGAGTCTGGACCTGGTCTAAGACCGACTAACTCTGTCTCCTTCAAACACTGACCTCCGTGAGTCTGGACCTGGTCTAAGACTGACTAACTCTGTCTCCTTCAAACACTGACCTCCGTGAGTCTGGACCTGGTCTAAGACCGACTAACTCTGTCTCCTTCAAACACTGACCTCCGTGAGTCTGGACCTGGTCTAAGACCGGACTAACTCTGTCTCCTTCAAACACTGACCTCCGTGAGTCTGATCGAACCCTGAACAGACGTGTTCTCGTTGGTTCTGGTCTGTGTTTTACTGAACTGGACTAGATTCCTTCTGGAACAGGTTTTGAACACAATCTGGAAGTTTCTTATTTATTATTGTAAACATTATTTGTTCTATTTTAAATTCTACTTTACGTCATTACATTTAAATAAGTTAGAGTTTATGAATAGTTTGTTGGGTGATAATAATCTCTTTTAATTATAATTCTTATTCAGGTTTTTGCTAAAATAACAATTGGTTTTATTGTGGTTTTGTCTGTATTTCCCCAGATCTCGGTCACTATCAGAGTCTGATTCAAATGAAATGAAAGTAAAAACACAAGGCAGTTTAAAGGCGTAACTAGTTTTTGAGGCTAGTGTTTGTAGTATAGTGGATATTTAGATTACAGATTTATTGTCACGTTAAATGGGTATATATTGTGAAGTTTGATTCATATTTAGATGGAAATCGTTTTTATCTTGCTTTCATGTCCGAAACACTAACTCTGAAGAGCCGTGGTGGAGTCTACAAAGAAATATAAATGTGTTGAATTTAAATAATGAATGAAATATTAACTTAAGAAAACTCTCAGATTAAACTGCAGACGGCCTTCCCGCTGATGCATTTATCCTAAGAGTGTACGAAACTGTGAGATTTAAGTGTTTTAGTTTTGTTAAGGGGAAGAAAGTGTTTATATTTAATCAATAACAGACTTCAGTTGTGTTTTCTGCATCAAAAGTGCAGCTTCGTACGTTTTAGGAAGGGTTCTGTGTTTTCTGAAGTAATAGATCACTCACAGAGACTGGGCACTTCTCACAGATTGTAAATAAACATGGATGATATCCGCCCATTGGTCCCCTATTCACCAATATTGTCATTACGAATGGGCAATAAAATGGCCGTTACATCCGGGCTTTTCGGCTTTTACTCCATAGTAAAACAATCGTTTTTAGATTACATAGTACCAGGCTGTAAACATGAGTTTTACTCTTGTAAAGTCGCCATTGGGTTTCTCCTTATGTTTCTGCTTTTGGAGTCTGCCCTCTGGTGGATGGAGGTATATCGCTGTATTTCGCTGTAAAATCACCGTATGGCGGCGCCCTTACACAAGGAGCATTTTAGAGGTTCCATGGGAGAGCCTTGGCACTTCTCTGGAGTCGAGACTTCCCAGATTTAGAAAAAGAAGAAGAAGATGTATTTATAGAGCACAGTTTGTACTAAAGTAACTCAATGTGCTTCACAAAAATGACACAAAAGTCATAGCAAAGAACAAACTCAGAAGAAAGAAAAAAAAATTGTTGGTGCATTTTTTATTCTGTCTTGAGTGAGTGGGGCGCAGTGGCTCAGTGGTAGAGCGGTCGTCCTTCAACCGAAAGGTTGGCGGTTTGATTCCCGCTCTCCCCACAGTGAATGGAACCTTAATGCTAGTTGCTTTGGATAAAAGCTTCTGCTAAATGTAGTTCCATTTTTTGGAGCTTTATGAATGAACGCAGCTTCAGCAGCTTTGGACTGAAGAACACAGGTCCGACAGGAGACCAGCTGCAGAACCGAGCTCTGAGACTGGTCTGGGGTCAGTAGAGCTCTAATGGAGAGAGGAGCTCTGAAGACTTTTAAAGAATTATGAAGTCATTTTTGATCTGAACTGGAGCCAGTGACTTTAGAAACATTCAGGAACATGGATGAGTAATAAATGATGATTTTAGAAGTAAGTCCTGTGTAAAATGTACAAGATACAGATATACAGTATTTATCAGTGCTCTGTTGTTTTATACTTTACATATTTACATAAATCTACATTTTCACGTTTCCTTTGACCAAACTGAACTGAAAGTGTTTAAACTTAAAGGTGGGTGAGTAGTTTTAGTTTTAGCACAAGTGAACAGCTACGGTAGCCTTACAGGGACATGCTACTAAACCCAGTTTAACAATTTTTTGAAAATTGTTTTAAAAAATAATTTTGTGCTTCCCCTCACAACAGGGCTCAGTTTGTCTTTATGTATTTTTGTCAAAATGTGATGAGTGTTTGAACATAATTGTACCACTGAAATATAATTTTAGTTGAGCTGTTTATTTTATACAGCAACAGTCTCTGCTCGGTGCATTCAGAACAGAATCTGTTGGACTTTAGAGACTGGATTGGACTCAGTGCACAGTCAGTCCTCACATTCAAAATAAACAGGCTTTATAACATATGGTCTCCACTGTTTCTTAGTGTGTGCCATGGGTTATGCACTGGTTATGGTTAGGGCCTGTCTTGCCCTTTACTGATGCTAACAGTGCCCTTTAGCATTCTATCATCTTACACTATGACCTGGTTCTGACAGACATGGAGTTAAAAAAAAACAGATTCAACAAAGTATGGCTTAAATGTGGATTGTCCAATTGTACTGAGTGTGTCCCACAGCAGCTCCTGTCCTGTTGTGTTGCACATATGTTAGTGTTGTCCTGACATGTGCCCTTTGACCTTCCAGGGAGTCTGCTGCTGGAGGAGGACGGTGGAAGCTACGTCATGTGTTTCCACTGGTTCTGCTCTGGATGTTTCTCCACAGAAACGGTAAGAATCAGCAGCACAGTCCGACAGACAGGTCTAAAAAGTCACAAATACAAGTCCGTTCAATAAACCAGGGTTCTTCTCACAGCTGGATCACACATATTACATATTAAATATAGGATCAGTTGAAAGGGTGCATCTCTGGCTGTAATCCATGGGCACAGTTTTGCCAATTATACGGTGAGTGTTAAAGTGAATTATTTCCTGATTAACTGCAGCCCTACAGTGGCTCTCCACCCGCTGTTGGTCTCAGCGTCGGTTTGTTTGTCGACATATTTGTGCTCATTGTCCTCTGGCCTCAGACAGAAC
Organism: Perccottus glenii; assembly: GCA_024416835.2. NCBI lineage: Eukaryota > Metazoa > Chordata > Actinopteri > Gobiiformes > Odontobutidae > Perccottus > Perccottus glenii. The sequence continues at coordinate 4,211,437 of CM044564.2, read as the reverse complement.
TCAGTCTGAGCAACAATAGAGTAATTGTGTGGTGTTTTGAATGTGTCTGTGGTTATCGTTTGTTTCATTATGAGCACAGTTTGAGGAAAGGCTGCTCAGCACAAGTCGTCAGTTTGGTTTAGTGAAAGGAAAACAACATGAGTATTATTTTGACTTGTAGGACAAAGGTGTGAAAAAGGGAAAAGCAAATAATGAAAATCAATTTGAGGTAGATTGGGTCCAATAGACTTAGGTCTGCACAATATTTAGAAAAACATTCAATATGCAATAACTATTTTGAATATTGTAATAATAACATGCGCTGCCATATTTGATTGTGCCTTGATAAAGGAGTAAATGTAAAATTAATAACATTTGATTTTGAAAATATATAGAAAGACAAGGCTCTGGACTAACTTCCACTAAACGAAGACTAAACAAGTGTAAACCAGGACTAAACAACTTTTTCATTTTGATTCACTAGAGTCTGATTTAAGGATAATTTTGAGGAAAAAAGTAAATGTCCATCACATAGAAGTCATAATGTTATAGTGATACAAGTCATTATTTATATATATATATATATATATATATATATATATATATATATATATATATATATATATATATATATATATATATATATATATAGGTGTCTCTAGTGGCAGATGTAATCATTTTATGGTCAGGGCAAAGAAAGACATGAGGCCTGTTTTTATATAGAACCCACTTTGACCAAAGTGCTTTACAAGATTAAAAATAACACACAATAATAATAATAATAATGAAATAAATGAAAATATATTCAAAGTGGATGTGTTTAAAATGAGAAAGTGTGACAGGTTGAAACAGAGGCAGGTCAGTGATGGTCCCCTCACAGATGCTCTACTCGATGCACTTTAATAAAACTGGGAGGGAGTGGGGGGAGCAGCAAGAGAAAGAGAAGGTTGGTAATAAATAAAAATGGCCACAGATTTAATGTTGAGATGGACATTACTTTAATGTTTGATGTTTGACACAGCCCTAAATCCAAACTTCCACAGTTTACTGTATGTTCTTGCTCTAAAGTACTTGGTCATTACAGCCGAGACTGTTTTATAAAAGGACACTTCTTATTTATGTATCAATAATATCCTGTTGATTAAACACATGTCTGAGGCAACAACAAAACTAAAATCTCATTTTTCTTGAATCGTCTGGATATGGCCAGGGACATAATGCTACTATCAATTACACTTTATTATTTTGATGGAGAATGGAGCCCTTATTAAGTCACTAGCAGCACATGTGCTCCATAAAAACTCTCTTTAGTAGACTTTCATTTATTAGATCTTCCCCTGGTTGCTGCTGAAAACCACCTCTGCTTTAGTCAGTAGGCTGGGTCTACATTTGAGTCAGAATTAAAAGAATAATTATTAGAGTTAATTAGTAAAAACATGATTCATTTCTTCATTCTATGAGAGAAAAAAAACAAGCACATTTATTGTAATTAAGATAAAATGCCCATTTAATCAAGTTACTCATTTCATTTTGAGTCCAATTATCAACTAAAACCTAAAAAACGTGTTTAGATTCATGAACTTAAGAGTCCACTTAAGTTGAAATATGTTCAAAAAGAAGCCATTGTTTTCATCCAAGAGTTGAGAAACTGGCCACAGCGTGCCTCGGTCTGACATAAACATCTGTGTCAGCCATAAACCCACAATGAGCTCCAGACGTGACGACCACAAAAACCCATCCCGACGTTTACAAACAGCTGTGAGAACAACCCTGCGACTAAACACACGGGCAGCTTTCAACGTGAGCAGAAATATGAAGTTCATGAGAAATTATACTGACCAGTTCTTTAATGATTGTGTAAAAATAGAGATATAATAATAATAATAATATGATTTTGTGTTGATTATTTCCGTGTTTTGCTTTGATTTCATGTTTTTATTCACTTTAATCATGTATTCAATGTTGAGTTCACTGCTTTCTGGTGAAAAAGCTGCTTTAAAGATTACATGAGACGGTTCGATCAAGGTCAAGTAGGGTTACCACGTTAAATACTTTTTGTTTCCAGTTAAATGAGACAAATGTTGGTATAAAAGTTTATTCCCAAAGTAAAGAAGTCTTTGGCAGACCAATTGGAAAAGGCTTTAAACTTCAACAATTATTTAAAATTGATGTGAGAGTTTGTCTGAAATCCTTAAAATGAACAGTGTTTTCAGCAGAAAGCAGTGATTAATATGATTTCCATGTTCATTTTGTGTCATGTCATGTTTCCATCCCACATTCACTTTTTTTCCCCTTGTTTCATTTCATTTCTTTTCCATCTTTGCTTTTGGAGCATGCTGCTGTTCTTTCATGTTGTGTGTTCACTAACCAACACTGTCACCCGACCAGTCTCCAACACACATTCAAACTCATCCTTTCATCCCAACATTCACACACTTCAGGGACATTGGGCACAGTTTTTTTCTTGTTTGAGTGGTTTTGGAAATATGTGTGAATTCTGTAAAGGCAGTTTGGTTCTGAGTCCACAACAAAAGCATCCGGCCATCATTTCCATTGAAAACTCTAGACAAGGAGCAAGAAATGACAGAAAAGAAATGAGCAAAGCCACTAAACCAAGTGTTGTTAGTTGAAATCAGAAGAAACAGACACAAAATCTCCACCATCAGGACAAACGAAAGACAGAAACAAAGCCTAACGGCAGAACAGCTGCAGAAGGCTGTAACTTTAACACACCTTCACCAGCGGCGCCGTAAAGGAGGACTTCAAAAAACAGTTTTATATAACTGATCTAAACTATATGAGAGTTTTGTTCTTTGTTTACAAATAAAACTAATAATTTGGTGATTCTTGTTGTGTTAAAAAAAGAAACTGTCGCACTCACATTCACATTCGAAGTTGTTTTCCGGTAAAGTTGTTTTTGAGTTTTGATTTTATGAGTTGAGCTTTGATTTGGTCTTAATTTTTAACTCCAGTCGTCTCCAGTTTCTCCTTTGTTTCCCTCTCACAGCGCTGATCTGAGCCCTGAAAGTTAAACTGATCTCAGACCTGTTTGCACTAGTCCCGCCTCCCTCGCTTTCTGATTGGATGTCTCTGTTAATGCTTGAATGTGATTGGCTTGTGTTTAGGTCTGACCTTTATTATTCAAAGAATGAGTTAATGCAGCTGTGGGACTCAGAGGTCAGTGACGTGAGGCTGGAAACAGAATAAGACCAGGTCAAAGGTCGATTCAGAGACATTTACAGCAAGAACACAAGTCCTGTCAGATTAGAGCAGAGAGAGGCAGAGGGCAGAGGTCACAGGTCAACAGTCTAAAATGTTGAAATAATATCTGTAATAATTAGACCACAAACTAAGCTAACAGTTCCTAACTTTAGGATCTAATAAAATAATAATAATAATCTTTATTTTTATATAGGATCTAATAAAAGCAGGCTTAACTCACGCACAACAATAGTCCATAGTCTTGCATTATTATAGATGATAAAATGTCAGGTCTTTATATGCAGTTTCCATAATTGTACCTGTCCCATGGTAATAATAGAACAGCTGTTAAAAAACACCAGAACCATCTAAAATATGATCCTATATCTTTATGTGTCGGCCTCTGTGTTTAAACGTGTCTCTTGCCTCCAGAGTTCACTCTTCCTTTACGTTTGTACAAGTTGTGTTGGTGGGGCCCAAAAGTCCTGACCTTCACTGATTTTTAAAATTTCAATGTTTTTTTAAAACAGTATTTACGACACACAGGTGATAAGGACAGTACAAATCAGAAGGTATCAAATGATTAAAAACGATTGAGTACATGAGTATTTAAGACGACTCTTAATACCACTTTATGATTAGAAGCATATAGAGAAGTCTTAGGCTGTGTTTTTGCTGCATGTTTTCAGCTAAACATCCTTCACTGAACACAAGTGCATCACCTCTCGTAGTGTATTTATGCAGAACACTGGTTGGGTCGTGGTTGGCTTGTAAGAGTCATGTGACCAAACAAATGTTGATATGAGTTAGAGCTCTGTTGTTAGAGAAGGTCTGTAGTTAAACAGCTCTGGAAAATGTGGAATAAAGGAATAAACGAATGACATAATCAAGTATATTTTATTGATTTTACAACTCTTCCCTGGGATCTCTCTTTCTACGAGGCATGCACTGGTATTTGGTTTCTCAGTCCCTAAAACCATGACCTTGCGTTAGTCCCGTTGGTCTCAGTGTGGTCTTGGACTACAGCTCTACAGAGGAACGGGCAGACATTAAGGTCAGTGCGGTGGACAGAAACAGAGAGAGAGAAAGCCTGTTTAATGTATTTTCCATCCCACAGACGCCTCGGGCCAAAACCAGGCTTCAAACACTCGTAAAGTTCCCAGCAGCTCCAGCGCACGCCGCACACAGACAATCCATCGAAACATGTGGACCCTGCTCCGGACCCCAACACTGCTCACCTGGGTTTATTATACAAACAGTAAATAGGATAAATAAGTCACGTACAGAAAAAACATACTCAAACTCAGAATGCTCCAATAAATGAAAAAAGAAAGAAAGAAAGAAAAAAACAAGTTAACCTCGTCAAAGAAGACAATTTCCAATGATTGAAAAAGTTTATTAATTAACCTCTCGATAAATATTAGTGACCTGAATTGAAAACACACAATGGCTGGACTGTGAGCAGTAGTCACTATTCCACAAACAGATTGAATTTGTTTTATAGAAACAGTAATGCCTTTTGCTGTAAACCTTGAATCTCTTTTATCTGTCTCTTCAGTTTCACAAAACCTGCTGTGTTTTTCAGATTTCATCAAACGTGTCTTTATGAAACAACAACACTTTCACACTGGAGATTTGAACTTTACTTTAGCCACCTTTAGACCGAACCTGTTGATCTTCTACAAAACTAGTTCCTTACTGTGGCCCTAAAGGGAAGAAGGTGATGAGGACTTATGGAGAATCGCAGGAGAACTAAGGCACAGAAAGTACACACCAGAGAAGGAGCTCACTGGCAGGAAAACAAAGAAGTGGACCGTTTAGTGCAAATGAGAAAACCTATCTTTGTCGGGATCAAGGAGTGGGACCATTTGGGAAGAGGAAAGGTTGTCCCAAAAGACCATATCACAAACAAGCATTACAGAGAACTGGAAGAAAGACTGAAGCCATTTTGGAGTTTTGTTTTTTGAGTTTGTTTTGTCGCAACAAACTTTGACAATGATTGAAGATGTAGTTAATGATGATAATTTAGTTAAAAATACAAGCTAAAAGATGCCTAAGGAGGGTCCCGAATCAAAACAGCCGTCTGATTTAAAAGGCTGGTTTGTGATTAAATACTTCCAGAGATCAAGGCTCTCACAAGCAGCTCCTCGGTTCATTTCAGACGCATATAGATGTTGGTTTAGACGTTTTTCTTTGGCTGTATTTCGTGCAGCCAAAGAAACTAGTTGAAACCAGTTTGGAGATGTTAATCTGAATTCAGTGATATCTCCGACTGTGTTTTTTCCTGAAGCATCACTATCTTCATGCTCATCACAAAAAGGGATAAAAATGATTGGCAGTTGTTCTTCAAACTGATCCCAAAGGTTTATCTGACCTATGCTAAATGTTCACGTCAGTCTAAAAGTGTAAAGTGTTGCTGCATTTTGTAGTTTATCTGCTTTCCAACAGCGTTATTGTGCCTCAAACTTATATCCCACAAACCCACAGAGGTTAGACGTGAGAAGTCAGTTACACATGAGGGTGCGGGGGTTGTTTAATATTATGGTGTTGTGTTTAGTAGCTGTATTCCTATTTTTCATTGTTTATCATAATTTTTTTATACACAATTGACAACAAACAGCACTGCTACAAGTCATTTCCAAATGTTACCGTTAGCTGCTACACCGCTCGGAGAAGTAGAGGCTAACTTCTTGCTGGTTTTGAGGCTCAGTCCTCTTTTCTGTATTGCTTCGATTCCTTGATTTTTGGTTGTATAGCTTCTTTGGGCCACCAAAGAAAAAACATATTCTTCTGAGACATTTTCGGACAATGACCATTAGCCTCTGGGCAGTTAGCTGTTAGTGGTCAACTGGGAACTTTTGCGTACAAATGATCAACGTCACGGTCAACAAAATGTAATAAAAACAGAAACAGTGTAAAAAAAAACTGTATCTCATACTTAGTGGAAATAGGGCTAAACATTTCTGTTGTGGGCGCTCAAAGACGTTTTTTTATTTGTTTTGTTCATTATGTCTCTTTTGACCTACATTTTCTCCTTTACTTTCTTTCGGCTTCTGTTCAACCATTTTTACTCCTTCTCCAAACGTTCCCCCTCTGTACCCTCCGCCCTTTGGATGCCACTCTCGATTATCTCCCGCTGAAAGACGAGAGGACGGAGGCAGGAGCAGAGAAACACCTGGGAGTGAGTCAGCGTTTACAAAAGACAACTCTCAGAAACTCTGCTCCTGTGGCAGCTTTAGATATAATTTCCCGCCGACACATTAACAGTGAGTAAATTATAGTTGATTTAAAGTCATTCACCAAATAATCCTCAGTAAATCAGAACTTTTAAAGGATAAGCTTGTTAGGGATAATATAATTGGTTCTTTTAACAAATTTTGAAGGAGTTCCACAAGGACACATCATCGGCCCGCTAAAGTTTGTCACATGAGAAGTTAAAATGTGTGGCTGTCCTGATTGACAGATGCATTGATTTAATTGGCTTTTGCTAGGAAAGGTCACTTAAGGTTCTTTAGTTCTTAGTTTATAGACTTCAGCTCTTAGAGGGCAGCACTTTCTTTGGCAAAATGTGGACTGTTTGTCATTTTAAAATTTGTCTGGTTGAGAAAGTCTTGTTCCCAGGGACAGGAATGAATAAATTTTGTTTTGTTCGATGCTTGCAACAGAATTTCTTACATTTTACATTTCACATTTTAGGATCAAGTTTGTGGCAACGCTTATTGCACGTTTACAAATAATTTTACATTACATTACTTTGTTTTGTTTTAATCTTAAAGTAAAGAGTGTTTTTTTCACAACTTGCTTAAAAAGAGATTAGTCCAGTTCATTTTTTCTTCCAATTATTAGAATATTGCTGTGCATAATTTTCTTACTAGCCTGGACATTTTATATAAACAGTGTTTTTTTTTATTTTAAATTAGCAATTATTTTTGATTAATATGCCTTTAAAGTTTGAATATGTTTAATATATTTTAAAACTGGATTTTGACCTTTTTTGAAAACGTATTACTTTAACAGGTTTCTATGTCCACTCTTTAAGAACTACATTGTTTCTTTACAACGCCCTGTTCTTTCCTCAGAGCTGATATCTTGCTGTGGACAGACGCAGACCATACTCACATACTTTGCTTTCGTCAGGTTTGAACAGCTGTAGAGCCTTTACTGATAGAGCCACCCACTAACACCAGGAGGATACAACAATGTGTGCTGGCTATAGAGTCTTAGACAGTCTGTGTTTCAAATATCCATATGTTTTAGAGACTTTTTCACTTTTTATTTGACTGACTTTTAGTTACTACAGTATACAGTGTTTTAACATGAATAATGCCAAGTACCAACACACCAGGTAAAAAAGTGTAACGGCAACATAAAGGCAAAAGACGTATTCCCCAGCACACATTGATTTTGGCCATTTTCACAAAATGGCTTCTTGAGGCTTCAGTTTTTCAGATTTCTGTTAAATGTCACAGATTTTCCCAAAATGAGCACAAGACCTGTCAGTGTCAGACATTTTGTACAATCAGAACCTGCTTGTCTGATTAATATTATCTACCTTTTAGTAAATAGCTTGATATCTATAAACTAATACACACTTTTTTACACAGGCTTTTATGCTTTTTCTAAACCACAAATCTGTCCACACTTAAGCACATAAACACTGTTGCTCAATGTAATAGTTTTAGAAAATCACCCAAATCAGAATCTAAATAGTGTTGAAGGCTGAACGAATAAAGATGTAATGTAGGACTGGCAGGACAAGAATGTAAAATAAATGTTCAAAAGCACAGAGCTGAGGAAACAGAGAAGGCCACTGAAACATAATTTTCTTATCAGCCTACCTCAGACGGTCCAAAGTCTAATCTCTGAGACATCAGACTTAGACAGAGTTGGTGGCACCACATTTTGAGAAGCACTGGGGTAAATAAATCTGGACCACGTAATATTCTTTTCTTTAATTCAGTTGTACAAAAGCTTTAGCCCTTGGACACTTTATATAGTGTAGCTCCATTGTTGCACTGACAGCTTGTCTGGACAAATAACACAGAGATTTAATTGTGTTTAAATGAAGGAAGTAGTTACCACAAGCCACAGCCTCAAATGTCCAAACCTCAAACAAGATCTTTATCTGAGTACTTCAATTAAATGAACATCTTCCACTTCTGCTGCTCATGTCCTCTGCTCTTCTTCCTGTTTCATTGATTAGATTTTCTCTTTAAAAAATAAAAGTGTGGTGCAGCCAGCGTCCTGTCCGCCTCGTCAGCTCAGGAAAACAAAGGACTTTTGTTCGATTTGAAATGAACAGTAGTTATTGCTGTAGTCGAAACACTGGGTGAACTCAGGACGTGTTCGTTTTGGAAAGTGTTACAGGAAGAAAATGTCTTCATCGACTCATGACACAGTTACAGCTCAGACTTTCAGCACTCCACTCTCACATTTGAGCAGATGGACTTTTGGAGAAATTGAAAACACGAGACCATAAAGGAATGACCTTACGCTTACAAACAAATCCAGACCAATACAGAATCCACTTTTAACATCAGCCAGACATTCTATGAAAATAACAAAGAGTAAGCTAATGTCAGTACTAGGACTAACCAGGACTAACCAGGACTGAACCAGGACTAACCAGGACTGAACTGGGACTAACCAGGACTGAACCAGGACTAACCAGGACTGAACTAGGACTAACCAGGACTAACCAGGACTGAACCAGGACTGAACTAGGACTAACCAGGACTGAACTAGGACTGAACTAGGACTGAACTAGGACTAACCAGGACTGAACTAGGACTGAACCAGGACTAACCAGGACTGAACTAGGACTGAATTAGGACTGAACCAGGACTAACCAGGACTGAACTAGGACTGAACTAGGACTGAACTAGGACTAACCAGGACTAACCAGGACTGAACCAGGACTGAACTAGGACTGAACTAGGACTAACCAGGACTAACCAGGACTGAACCAGGACTGAATTAGGACTGAACTAGGACTAACCAGGACTGAACCAGGACTAAACTAGGACTAACCAGGACTGAACTAGGACTAACCAGGACTGAACTAGGACTGAACTAGGACTAACCAGGACTGAACCAGGACTAAACCAGGACTAACCAGGACTGAACCAGGACTAAACTAGGACTAACCAGGACTGAACTAGGACTAACCAGGACTGAACTAGGACTGAACTAGGACTAACCAGGACTGAACTAGGACTAACCAGGACTGAACTAGGACTGAACTAGGACTGAACTAGGACTAACCAGGACTGAACCAGGACTAAACCAGGACTAACCAGGACTGAACCAGGACTAAACTAGGACTAACCAGGACTGAACTAGGACTAACCAGGACTGAACTAGGACTGAACTAGGACTAACCAGGACTGAATTAGGACTGAACTAGGACTGAACTAGGACTAACCAGGACTAACCAGGACTGAACCAGGACTGAACTAGGACTGAACTAGGACTAACCAGGACTGAATTAGGACTGAACTAGGACTAACCAGGACTGAACTAGGACTAACCAGGACTGAATTAGGACTGAACTAGGACTAACCAGGACTGAACCAGGACTAAACTAGGACTAACCAGGACTAAACTAGGACTAACCAGGACTGAACCAGGACTGAACCAGGACTAACCAGGACTGAACCACTTCTCTAGGACAAAGCTGGGACCAAAACAAAGGTTAAACCAGGTCTAAACAGCATTTAACAAGAACTCAAACACGTGAACATTAAGTCTGACCCAGGTCTGGAACAGGATTAAACCTGGTCTAAACTAGGAATTAAAGATTAAACCAAGCCTAAACCAGAAAAATGTACAATTTTTTATCAAGATTGAACCAACACTGAAGCCAGTACTAAAGAATTCTGAAGAGGACTAAACAACCAAACCAAGACTAACCCAGGACTTAAACATCTTTAAACTAAACTATGACTAAACCAGGACAAGGTCTAAACTAAGTCTAGACCAGGACTAGATTAGATTTTTATCAAGATTAAAGCCAGAACTAAAAGGCTAAAGGTCTGGGTAAGACTAAACCCGGGTTGAACATGGACAGAACAAGGTCTTAAACCAGCACCAAGGCATGTCAGAACTAAAACTAAACCAGTCCTAAACCTTCAGGACTGAACATGTGTACTTCTCCTTCAGCAGTGCTCAGTTTGTCCTCTATGGGCAGCCGTAGAAACAAGAAACAATTCAACTAAACTAAAAAACTAAAAAACTGAAACGCCTTAAACAAAATGTCAAATGTCCTGTTGAAACCAAAGCAGTCATTTATAGTCTTTAATTATGCTTCTTAATGAGACACGACTGAATGATGATTGAAAAACACACAGTGGCTGTTTCAGGAGTCATTCTGGCAGCACTCTCAGCGATTATCGACGTCGTTGACACACAAGGTGAGGTTTGAACACTTCACACTTTAGACTAAACACATCTGAACTGCAGCGCTTCTCTGAATATCTTTGTTTATTTAATATGCGGGTTTGTTTTGTGTTAACTGTGGTCTGAGTTGAAATGCTCTTGTCATCAGACTGAGATATTTACAAAGACAAAGCCCTGACTTAGATAAATATCAGCATGTTATTGCAAAGACCAGATTTATGTTCTGTCAGTTTCACGTTAAAAACTCACAATTTATACTATCTCCAGTGTCTTGTGCTTTAACCATAGACTAAAGGAAACGACTGAACATGGTATGTGCGTAAAAGTAAAGC
>CM044564.2:3353027-3470527 GCA_024416835.2 Perccottus glenii | reverse complement strand
ACCTGGTCTGAGAGACGACATCAGATTAAACCAGATGCAAACACACACTAACGTTTGCGAGCAATTGGAAAGCATTTAGTGAGTCCATCATCTGACAGAGCTGAAAGTATAACTGCTGGAGTCTGGTGCCATTCACACTTCAAATCTGCATTTTAAATTTAGTTAGATTTATGTCTAAGTTTACACATTTAATATGTAATGTGCAAAATGCCCTAAATGACTGTGTTCTCTATATTTGACAGCAACACAAACATTATCATTAAAACTTCTTTGTTTGGGATTACAACCCACTGCCAGTACGGCACAGTGGCAAAGTGGTTAGCACTCTGGCCTCAAAGCAAGAAGGTCCAGGGTTCGGTTCCCATCCAGGGGAGGGCCTTTCTGTGTGGAGTTTGCATCTTCTCCCTGCGTAGGTTTCCTCCGGGTACTCCGGTTTCCCAAACCACCAAAAAAAAAAAAAAGTACAATATAGGACTACAGATGGAAATTAGCTGTTGAGATATAATCTGGTACAAGCATCTTTGCTCCGGCTTAATGTACATTGTACGCTGTCCTAAAGAAATAAACTAATCTAAAGTAAATTGAAGGCAAGGAGGGTTGCACAAGAGAGTACACACACACACACACACACACTTAATCCCCAGTTTAAAAAGGGGGCCTTACACTTTCTTCAGTGCTGTGCATGTTCTTACCCTGTATTTTAGGATACTTGGCCATTATGAGCATGGCCCACCTGAGGGTGGTCGCCGCCGTTTCGGTGCCGCCAGAAAATAACTGAAAAACTGTCTGCAAAAGGTTTTCATCGTGGAAGTGACTGTTGGTGACTCCAGACTCCTGCAAAAGAAGACAGTTACAACATTACCGACTCATTTGTCCGTCCAAACAAACGATAAGCCTGTACACACCTCTACTGTCTTCTGTCGAATCATAAAGGCGTCCACAAATCCTCTGCACATCTCCGGATTCAGCGTTTCTTTTAAGTTTTTGAAAAACTTCCGGTTCTGCTGTTTACCGAGTTCAGCCAACTTCAGAAACTCATTCCTGTTGGGGACCAGTCGGCCGAGCAACGGGAAGAGATTATAGATCTGAAAAACACAAGTGACAATAACTAATTCATCACAAGATGGAGGTATGAAGGAAAAGCTCAGTATTTGCAGGTGAAGGATTACCTGAATCGACGGAGAACCTGCAAGTTGTACTTTTCTATTTGCGTTATAGACCGAAGAAGTGAACTCTGGGTCGTCGTATTCGAACCTGCTGCCGTAGACCATAGAGCAGATGATGTTAGAGACGGCGTGGTTCATGGGTTGTGTCGTATCAAAGGGTTTGCCTCAAAGAAAAAGGAAAGATGAGAATGAACATGTTAAAGAGATACAGTATATTGGGATTTTTGAGGCAGTGTTGTATGTGGTGACTGTTTCTTCAGAGGCACATTTTAGAATTAAAACAAACACTACCTTTAAAATTCTTGAAGACTTCCATCAGATACTGTGCCTCCTCTATGATCTTGTCTTCACACACTCTCTTTCCCATCCCGAAGTCTCTCAGGTTTGTCAAAGCAAAACGTCTCATCTCCTTCCAAGGCTCATTATTGGCCCATGTGACCCCTGAGTTTAACAAATATAATAAATATCACAATGTGACTCGGTCTTTATTGTATTTAATAAAAAAAAATAATAATAATTTACCATGATGACCAGATTTTGCTGCTTCAAGGGCGATGGGCAGCGGGTCTCTCTCAAACACGTCGCCGTTGTTCACCAGAGCCTCCTTCACAGTTTTGTATCCGGCCAAGACGACCACTTTCTTCGGCCCAAACCAGACGGTGAACACCGATCCATATTTCTTGTAAAACTAAGACAAAACAACAGAATGTCTGAAATGGTAAATTATGTCCAGCTTTGGAGCAAAGAGACTGACTGACAGTTCACAACCACCATAATGATTTTTTAAATTCTTTTTATTTGGGGGCAGCATTGTGAGAGCAGACTCTTACCAGATCCCAGGAACCCTAAGTGTAGTAGACCTTTCCTTCAGTCACAACGAAGGAAAGGCTCTCATTGGGCCAGCGTTACTGCAGTTATGGGAGTGCATGTTCCCATTATGGGTACGTGGAAAACTATATGGTTACAGTGAACAACAACAGTTTATCAGAACTTAAGAGAAGCTGAAAAAGACTCTATAGTCATTTACTGCGAGGTGGGTAGAGCGGCAGCAGGGTTCTGATGAATAACAACTGTGACTGAACTCCACACTGACGGCAGATGAGATGACCTTCTTAAGTATTGAATACAAATATCTTTAAAACATGTCAACACACCCACTTTCTCTGATCTTTCAAAAGGATCTGTGAAGCTTTGTTCACACCTATTACTGAGGTTTTTTTTTTATATCAGTCACTTTCAGACACTTTTTGGTTAAATTACTAAAAAGAGGAATAGTTTGTATAAACCTGATAATACTAGTTACATAACATTAGTCACAAACTGTTATTTCTTAAAACAATATAATAAAACCCAAAAAACTAAAGCTCTATTGAAATGAGGGCTGTATTAAAGCAGACTTTTACCGGATACACCACTACGTGACCGATTTTAGACAAAACAGTGTTACTAGAACTACTAATAGACACTTGGATGACACTAGTCACAATAGTGACCATTTCAATGAGGAGCACTGTCCACTGACATTAGAAGTTTAACATTTAAGAAAAAATAATCAGATGTTGGTGTCAAAGTAATTAAGTCCAGTGTTGGAAAAGAGACTCATTTAAACCACATTGACAGTATTTCTCATAAACCCCTTATTTACCAGACTTCAGACTGAAATGTAAATCTTCTGAATGTTGCCTCAGGTGAGCGTACAGTCTGGGGATAAAATGTATTCTAATTTAAATCCAAATGGTGCTACGTCATATTGGCTAACACAGGTGGGGCCTCCATGGACACTGGACAATCCTACTTAGGGCTCATATTTGAGCTCAAATGAAGCCCATGTGGAAATGCTGGCAGTGTAGTTGCATTAGTGAGCAATTTGGAATCCACTAGTAAGTATTTTTGTCCTTACTAGTTCACTAGTTGACAAACTGACACACCAATAGTAGCACTAGTTACCCCAAAAAGGCTTACATTGAAGAACATTAACGCTGATAAATACTCAAAACAGCTTTTCATTCTTTTTGTTAAAAATCTTCACCTCCATTAACGTGTTGTAGGGTCTCTTCAAGTCCATCTGCAGCAGGTTTCCAACCACAGGCATGGGTCTGGGTCCTGGAGGTCCATTCTTTGAGCTGGAAGTGGACACAGATATGACGTAGACAATAAAGAGCACCACTAAAGCCCCCAGTAAAGAGACAGAACTGAACGACTGCAGGAAACCGTCCACGAGCCCCATTATTCCCTTTAGAAGAATTGATCAAATGAGGCTGCATTGTGTTTGTAAGATGTTTTATGTGAACGGCAGTGATACAAAGGGTGCGGTCCTCAGGGGCCCCTCCCCTTTCCCTCTCACAGCTGTGACTGTCATGTCACTGATGAGGGCAGAGCCACTGACGGGGGTGCATGTCCCAGGTCTCAGCCCATGATCAGAAAGTCCCAGAACTAGGCTCTCCTATGGTTAAGTTATCATTTGCATAAGTTTGTTTTTCATTCTTTTATTTATTTGGGCGTAGCCTATTCTTAATTGAGTTTGCGCTACTCTTTATTGCCGCCTGTATCCCCCGCTCCTGATGAGAAAATGAACCCATCACTGAGCTGAGCGGGAGATTTATGCGCATTAACAGACTCTGAAACTCAGTAAAGCACGACTCAAAACAAAAACACAGGATCACAACAAAAGGGAAAGCGATGACATTGAGAGAGCGAGGGAAATGCCGAAGCTTTGACTTGAACACGTGGGGTTAATTGTCTTACCGGTCTCGTTAGCGGCTCTGTTTTTCACGCAGCTGTAACGTTTACAAAGAGCTGAAACAACGATGTATAAAGAGGTCAGAGCTGCATCAGAGAGACAGGAGCAGAGTCCGAGAGGGAGGGGCTGCTCCTGCGTCAGCGGGACTTGGAACAAGGCTTTTTAAAAACTTCAAAAACTACTCCCAATGACAGTGTGTAGAAGGAATTTACCTGACTTTATTTTGTCACATTTTTTTTGTCTCTTTTTTTTTTATACAGCCCCAGAACGGATCACTCTCAGAACAAGCTCCTCATTGTGGCCTGAGTCTGAACCCAACTATGGTCCATTCCTCAGCAGCATAAGCCTATAGTGTGGAAATATCCTTTATAAAGCAAACAATAAAATGGACAGTGACAGTGTTTCAAAGTGTTTAATTTATTCCACAGCAGCACTCAGCAAACTCCATGACGTCATCAGCGCGTTAGAAACGGCTCATCCTGACGCTGTTTTTATTGTTGCTGGTGACTTCAACCACTGTAGTTTGCGGACTGTATTCCCCAAATACCACCAGCATGTTGACATTCCCACCCGTGATAAAAACAGTCTTGACCATGTCTACAGCAACATACGTGGTGCATACAGGGCTGCACCCCGCCCCCACTTCGGACACTCGGACCACATCTCTTTGTTCCTGTACCCTGCTTACAGACAAAGACTGAAACGAGCACACCCTGTCACCAAACAGATCAAACTCTGGACCCCGGAGAGCGAGATCACCCTGCAGGATTGTTTTGCACTGACAGACTGGGATGTGTTTAAAGCTGCAGCCACTGTGGAGGACTCTTCCATTAGCGTACAGGATTATGCTGAGTATGTGTCTGGGTACATCAGCACTTGTGTTGATAACATCGTGCCCACCATACAAATCAGGAAGTTTCCCAACCAGAAGCCCTGGATAAACAGTCAGGTACGTCACATGCTGCGTGCTCGCTCTCTTGCATTTAGATCAGGCAATGAGAACGCAGTACAAAGCTGCAAGTATGGACTGAGAAAAGCCATCACAGCGGCCAAGAGGCAGTACAGAGAGAAGCTGGACAGCTTCTACTCTACTGCGGATTCAGGGCGGATGTGGCAAGGCCTGCAGCACATCACAGACTACAGGACCACCACCAACAACATCGCATCAACAGACAGCCTGCCGGATGACCTCAACAATTTCTACGCCCGCTTTGAGGCTCCCAGCAACACTGCAGAGAGGGAGCTCACACACACCTGGATCACCCAACCCCCTTCCCCTCCACCAACCATCTCAACAACACAGGTACACAGAGCTCTGAGGAAGATCAACCCCCGCAAAGCAGCAGGACCAGACAACATTCCTGGGCGGGCCCTCAGAGCATGTGCCAACGAGCTGGTTGATGTTTTCACCTCCATCTTCAACCTCTCCCTCAGCCAGCGCATTGTACCATCATGCTTCAAGACCACGACCATCGTCCCCCTGCCCAAGAAGAACCCACCCACCTGCCTGAATGACTACAGACCAGTGGCACTCACTCCAATCATTATGAAGTGTTTCGAGAGTGGTGCTGGCCCACATTCAGAGCAGCATACCGACACCATTGACCCCTGCAGTATGCCTACCGCCCAACAGATCTACCTCGGATGCACCGCTACTGCCGTCCCACTACTCCCTCTCACACCTGGAGAACAAGGACTCATACATACGGATACTTTTTATAGATTACAGCTCCGCCTTCAACACGGTCATCCCACACAAACTCACCCACAAACTGTCCACACTTGGTTTGCACCCCACCCTCTGTGACTGGCTCCTAGATTTCCTGACTGGCAGGCCTCAGTCTGTCAGGATTGGTAATAGGACTTCAGCCAGCACCATCACAAACATTGGTACTCCACAGGGCTGTGTACTCAGCCCCATCCTCTACACCCTGTACACCTACGACTGTGTCGCCTCTCACAAGGACAACATCATCCTGAAGTTTGCTGACACCGCAGTGATAGGACGACGCTGGCGGTGACGGTGGCAGCTTACAGGAGGGAGGTGGCCAGTCTGGTGTCATGGTGTGAAGACAACAACCTCACCCTCAACACGGACAAGACAAAGGAGATGATAGTGGACATGAGGAGGGAGAGGAGAACGCCTCAGCCACTGTTCATCCGGGAACTTGAAGTGGAGAGGGTGAGCAACTTCAAATACTTGGGTGTCCACATCAATGAGGACCTCACTTGGACACCTCACATCACACAGCTGGTCAAGAAGGCTCAACAGCGGCTGTATTTTCTGAGGAGGCTGAGGAAGTTTGGCATGTCGCCCAAGATCCTCAGCAACTTCTACAGCTGCACCATTGAGAGTGTCCTGACCAGCTGCATCACTGTGTGGTACGGCAGCACTTCTGTTATGGACCGCAAACGCCTGCAGAGAGTGGTGAAGACTGCAGAAGATCACCAGGACTCCACTGCCCTCTCTGCAGAGCATCTACCACCGCAGAGTCCACAGAAGAGCTGCTTCCATCCTCAAAGACCCCTCCCACCCACAACATGGTCTGTTCACACTTCTACCCTCAGGACGGAGGTACAGAAGTGTGAAATGCAGGACTTCCAGAATGAAGAACTCATTCTTTCCCTCTGCCATAAGACTCCTAAACAGCAGATAGGAGTCTACATTCACAATCACAACATTACATGAACAATTGTTTACTTACTGCACTACCTCACTTTACACCATCACAACTGCACTACCTCACTTTACTTTACACCGTCACTTTACTTTACACGTCACTTTACACCATCACAACTGCACTACCTCACCTTACTACACTTTACACTTTTTGTATATTTGTATTTTTGGTATACTTCCATTATTATTACTTGTATATTTGTCTTATTTTTTTTATTTTTACTTAATTGTGTGACATTTTACTGTGGACGGCAAAGTAAGAATTTCATTGTATAGGGAAACATGCTTTCTGTCTGTACACATGACAATAAACACTTTGAATCTTTGAATCTTGAATCTTATTCATCCATTGTGAAACTCAAGTTTCCAGCCAAATGTATGAAAGACATATGTTTTTTTTTTTTTTAGTAAAAGGAATAAGCAAAAGCAAATAAACAGAAATGCAACTTTAAAAAAATAAAGTCATTTAACATCACAAAGAGAAGCAGGACGGCTGTAATTAACCGCTTGAGGAAAAGTCTCAACTGCAGAAGGTGCAGAGGTTATGTGGAAGCATTTCTACTTCAGCAGCAACAGATAGAGACAGTTTTTTATTTAATATTAATAAATGTACTTGAAACAATCGATTTTGTTTTAAAAAGGATTGAGGGTTGCCTGAGACTTATTATGACAACCTGTTAATGACAGTCTTGAACCCGTTTACTGCTGGGACCGAGACGCTGAGGTGGCTGCTTCTCTTTTGGCCAAGTATCCGAAAATACATGGTTATGTCTCTAAGGGCTTGATTTTAAGACAAATGTTTTTTATTTTTTATATTCATTGATTTAGACACTCTCACAGACGTTCTTCTTCTCTCAGACCAGGCGCACAATGAGATAAACCGAGTGAAAGGAAGTCGTGAGAGTCAGATCAAAGACAGAAAAGACCTGCTGTTATCCACGAAACACTGAGTCGGTGACGTGGTGCCCATGTCCATTTCTCGCAGAACGAGTCAAGACTTTACCTTCCAGGGACACTTCATTGAAAAGGTTTAAACAAATCCAACCCATTAGTAATTTAAGTGTCATAGTTCTTTTTAACAAAGAAACTCCTCTTTTCAGGGGACCACGGTGTAGCCTCTCCTGACCTCTGTCCTGTACGATGAGACCAAATGGGAAAGACATATAGTTTCTATCTGGCTAACTTCCTGGACAAAGACAGGTTCCTTAGAGACAGGGTTAGGAGAGGGGTCACATGGGAGGAGCTCAGAGTAGAGCCGCTGCTCCTCCACATCTGTCTGACAGAAACCTTTACAGAATATTCAAGAGGCTCGTGGCAGGTTTCTAGCTTTCTGTCATTTAGATCACAAAGGGCTTTTTACACAGAACATTAGCCTCTGCATAAACAGAGCTGAGAAGGAAATATGGATCAAACATATAATCACAAAACTTATAATTTATGGATGAAGAAGGGATGAGGAAAGAATGGACGTCTTGGGACTGGACAATAAAATCAGGTATTGTATCCTGTTAAAGAAACAGTAGGAAGATGTATTTAACCATTGGCTGGATTACTGTAAAAGTAATTTGGGCATGAATCTTGCTGGTGGTATACATTATTATGTTAAAATAATTATTAGGTTCGGATCACAAACGAGACAACGGAGACCGTACATGGTAAATTTAGGAATGAAAGACCGGTTTAATTCTTGCAAAAATTAACCAAATCACCAGCTCCTCCCTTGACTAGCATCAAGGCTACTATCAGTGATTACGACACTGAGGGCCTCTGCTGTTCCAGGACTTTTTGTCATAATAAACCACTTATCAACCTGAGGCCCTGGGAGAGAACACTCCCCCCCCCCAGCTCCATAACTACAGTCAGAAGTCACAGATTAAAGAAGAGAATAACAGTTAGATTGTCTAATCAGACAAATCTGATTCAAATCCCCTGCAAACAGATAAAGCCAGGTCCTGCTCAAACGGACTTAAAACTTGCAGTGTTCAATGTCAGGTCTTTGGGAAACAAATCTTTTTTAATTAATGATTTTATAACTTCAAATAAGCTTGATTTTATGTTTTAAAAGAAACATGGTTAGACAGCAGGACTGGAAATGCGGTCCTTGAATCCACCCCATCGAATTTCACATTTTTATCCAAAATACGGGAAAACAAAAAGGGTGGTGGTGTATGTGCCTTTCTTAGGGATAATATTCTTATCCAGAAGCTATCACTTGGTGAGTTTTCATCATTTGAGTATGTGTCATTCAAAATGGAGTTGAGGTTTTCTCCATCTATTTTATATGTAGTTCTTTACAAACCACACCAACAATGTCATGATTTTATTAATGAGTTTACTGAAATGCTTGGTTATTTGCACAGAATTTGAACAAATAGTCATATCTGGTGATTTTAATGTGCATGTGGATAATGTTTGTGACAGAAATGCCAAAGAACTTTCTACTATTCTTGATACTTTTGGTCTTTGTCAGCATGTTAATGAGCCGACCCATAACAGAGATCACACTCTGGACCTGGTCATTACTAAAGGTGTTCATATTTCAGATGATTCAGATGAAGTTGATGATTTGTTGAATTGTTATACTTCAGGTGTTTTAAATGTTATGGACACCATTGCTCCTGTTAAGGTTAAAGTGATCAGGACGAGGCAGAAGGCTTCATGGAGCAATGCTCACTCTGTCAGGGCACAGAAAAGGGAATGCCGAAAAGCCGAAAGAAAATGGCGTAAATTGAATCTCTTAATTCATTATGAGGTATACAAAGAAAATTTGCATGTTTTCAATCAAACTTTGCAAAAAGAAAGAGAAATATCCTTCTCAGAGATCATCAACAACAATAGTAACAACTCACGTGTCCTGTTTGCTACAGTGAACAGATTAACAAACCCTCCGGCTCCATTTCCACCAGAATTAGTTTCCACCACTAAATGCAATGAGTTTGCATTGTTTTTCAACGACAAGGTTCAAGGCATTAAACATGCGATACAGTCCAAAGGGCATACAACAACACTGCAGCCACCTAGGAGACACTTGGTTGGTTTAACACATTTTACTCCCATTAATGACAGAACAATTGAAAAAACTGTCTCCAGCCTGAGTTCACCCACCTGCTGCCTCGATGTTTTACCCACTAGATTTCTAAAATCAGTACTAAGCAGTTTGTTACCACAACTCACTGATATAGTCAATAATTCCTTACAGTCTGGAACATTTCCAAGGGCCTTAAAAATTGCTGTCATTAAGCCTCTCCTAAAGAAGAGCAGTCTTGATGCTACAGTGCTCAACAACTATCGCCCATATCAAACCTGCCATTTTTAGGAAAGTCATCAAAAAGTTGTATATCAACAACTTAATGACTTTCTATTACTTAACAACTGCTTTGATCCTTTCAGTCAGGATTCAGGCCCCATCACAGACTGAGACTGCACTTATCAAAGTCACAAATGACATCCATTATGAACACTGACGCAGGCAAAGTCTCTGTCTTAGTTCTGTTGGACTTGAGTGCTGCTTTTGATACAGTGGACCATGAAATCCTGACACAAAGATTAGAGGAACTGTCACTGGAACTGCCCTTAAATGGTTTCAGTCCTATCTTGAAGACAGGAAGTACTTTGGTTCGGTTGGTAACTGTGTATCAGACCAAATGGCCCTGACATGTGGGGTTCCACAGGGGTCTATCTTGGGACCTCTATTATTCAATCTCTACATGCTTCCTTTAGGCCAGTTAGTACGCAGCTGTGGCGTATCCTACCATAATTATGCAGATGACACTCAGATTTACATTTCACTCACAGCAGGTGAAAATGGACCAATCCATTCACTGTGTCACTGCATCGAACAGATTGACACGTGGATGCAAAATAATTTTCTCCAACTGAACAGAAACAAGACTGAACTAATCATCTTTGGGCCACAGAAACAAAGAGAAAGTGTCAGCAGTCACCTCGAGTCACTTTCTCTAAAATCTAAAACCAGGTTAGAAATCTAGGGGTCATCATGGACTCAGACTTGAACTTCAACAGTCACATTAAGTCAATTACATCATCTGCATTTTATCACCTAAAACATTTCCAGAGTCAAAGGGTTGATGTCTCAACCAGACTTAGAGAAACTTATCCATGCTTTTATCTCCAGCAGGTTATGTGGGTTCTAACCAAAACCAGGAAGTACAACCACATTACGCCAGTTTCGCCACAAGTTTCTAAATGGTTTAGCACCAGAATATATCTCTGACATGCTAGTTACTTATGAACCTCCTCGGACTCTGAGAACATCTGGGACAGGCCTTCTGCTCGTGCCCAGAGTTAGAACTAAACAAGGTGAAGCAGCGTTTAAGTTTCATGCAGCAAAACCTGTGTGTGTGTTAACAATGTTCAAAGGAGGTTATAGCTCTCCCGGCTCTACATTACAACTTAAAGTGTTTTTTAACCTGCACTCTTTTTTAAAATGTTTTTAATTTTTCTTATGTTTCTTAATCTAAATCTTGTAAATTGCCTTGCCTTGCCTATTATGGTTTAATTTAAACATAGATTAGTGCAGTTTTAAAATTACTTATTCCAAATTTGAAAATAAGTGGAGTTGCATTGCACCATTTGAAATAGAACTGTGTTTAGTAAATGTGCTGCTTTATTTACTTTTTTGGTTTTAAATTTATATTGGTCCCGGAGAAAAAAAACAAACAAGAAAAACAACAAATAATTGCATAGCAAATCTTTCCAAACAAACAGATAATAAGGTCAATTAAAACCAACGTCGTTGTATTTATTTTTACCTCCAGCACAGTTTAAAACATGCCTTTAGTCAAATAAAAATGATAGTTTAACCATAATTTGAACTTTGTTGGCGCACCTGAGCTGAAGAGGAAATATTGTGGACCTCCTCCCTGAACCTTGATCTGCTACATCAGGATTAAAAAAGAACTTCACTTTACCCTCTATGTGTGTTTGAAGTTCAAACACAGAAAAACAACAAGGTTCAGGCACTGCCACAGACTCAGTTCATTCTACTTTTATTGTGAAAGTAAAGGTTAAAATATACAGTATATTAAATTTTAAAGCAACTGTAAAAAGGCAACACTACTTTCCAGGATTGTAACCACTAATGAATGTGTTCAAGATGATTTGTTGCCGGAACAAAAGTGAGATGACATAGCGTTAAGTGACTTTAAAACCGTGAGACAGCGCAGAGTTTATGTGGAGCAGGGTTCAGAGTGAAGCCGACTCGTGGAGTTAGGTCCAGTTCTTCTTCTGTGACTCCAGGAGGAGGACGGAAACGGAAATGTTGCATCAGAGTCACAAAGAAGATGAACAGCTCCATTCGAGCCAAACCTTCTCCGAGACAAACCCTACGACCTGAGAGAGAGTTAAAGTAACTCTCTTTAACATCCTCATGAACAAAAAGAAACATCAAGAGATGATTGGATTTATTTACAAACCTGCAGAAAAAGGCATGAAGGCATCTTTCTTCACAAATTTCCCGTCTTTGTCCAGGAAGTGAGCCGGATAGAAACTATGTGGTCTTTCCCATTCAGTCTCGTCATTACAGGACAGAGGTCAGGAGAGGATACACTGTGGTCCCCTGTGAACAGGAGAAGAGTGTAGAAATGCTGTAGTTTGAGTTTAAACCAAAGCCTAGAGAAACAGTCAGTATAATTCCACAGTAGAGCTACATTTGAACCATGTCTATTTAATAATTGAGGAATAAAACAGTTGGAATAGGATTGAGCATTGACTTAAGCTGCACATTTCCAGATCTGCTCACACATGTAATGTTGAATGTTTGACCTTCAGACCTCACCTTCTCAATAAAGTGTCCCTGGAAGGTGATGTCCTGACTCGTTCTGTGAGGAAGGGCCATTGGGACGACGTTTGAGACTCTTTGTGTTTCGTGGATAACAGCGTCAGTGAACGGCAGCTCTTTTCTGTCGTCGACCTGAACCTGTCGACTCCCTATCACTCGGTTTATCTCCTCGTGGACCTGGTCTGAGAGACGAAAGGAAAAACAAGATTATACCTCTTCTGAGAAACCATTCATTCTACAAGTTTAACTGCAGTTTTCTGTTTCAGACTATATGTTAAACATCCCTTATGGAAACAGTAAAATTAGAAAAAATCTGAAGACAAGTTTGTGCCAGTTTAATTTTGTGGGAGGAGAGGAGCTTATTTCTAATCTAGGACAAAACATGTTTCTTCACACAGCATTTGTGAGGATGTCATACAGCCTGCCGGAGCCTGAACTTGAGTGCCTCTTAAGCCCAGGAGCAGAGAATCCAGATCCAAAGTCCCTCCAAATATTTTCCTCGTGTTTTCTAGAATGTGTGATTTTCGACGTCACTGATAAACAAACAATTAGTTGTGCCAATTTTGAGAACGTGCCATTAAATCATTGTTGTTAAGAAGATTAGACCAGACCAAA
Source organism: Perccottus glenii (assembly GCA_024416835.2). Classification (NCBI taxonomy): domain Eukaryota; kingdom Metazoa; phylum Chordata; class Actinopteri; order Gobiiformes; family Odontobutidae; genus Perccottus; species Perccottus glenii. Next base: position 3,457,526 of record CM044564.2, on the reverse strand, counting down.
GAGATTTAAAGACAATGATCTAGACTGTACGACGCCCAACATGACCTGAATGTGTGAACAAACTCGAGCTGATCCTTCAGGTCCCCGAGTCGCTCATTAGTTTATTAGCCCGTGTTAGCTCCGTGTTGGCACCGTGTTAGCTTTGTATAAGCTCCGGGTTAGCTCTGTATTAGCTCAGTGTTATCACCGTGTTAGCTCCGTGTTAGCACCGTGTCAGCTTTGTGTTAGCACCGTGTTAGCTCTGTGTTCACTCCGAGTTAGCTCCGTGTTAGCACCGTGTTAGCTCTGTGTTCACTCCGAGTTAGCTCCGTGTTAGCACCGTGTTAGCTCTGTGTTCACTCCGAGTTAGCTCCGTGTTAGCTCTGTTTTAGCTCTGAGTTAGCTCCGTGTTAGTTGCCTATTAACTCGGTGTCATCCGCTGCTTCTCAGTAAAAACACCGGACTCTCCATGGCATGTACAAACACAAAACATGTCAGGAGAGAGTCCGGGTAGACAATAATTATCGGTGTCTTAATTTTACTACAATCTTACAAAATTCTGCTATAACCCATAGGCTTAGAATTAAAAAAAGTAAAATATAGTCTTTTTATAATTGTCAGTAATATGGTTGTGTTAACAACCACATGCATACATAGGGCGGCAGTAGCACAGTGGGTAGAGCGGCCGTCCTTCGACCGGCGGGTGAGTGGTTCGCGACCAGCTCGAAACATCCCAAAACATCATAACATCCCGCTCTCCCCCGCATACTGTCGTTGTGTCCTTGGGCAAGACACTTAACCTACATTGCCTCCAGTGAGTGTTCTGTAACACTGGTAAATAGCTTAATCTGTGTAAAGCGCTTTGAGTGCCTACTGCAGTAGGTGGAAAAGCGCTATATAAAAATAAAGATTATTATTATTATTATTATGCTCATTCTTACCCTGTATTTTGGGATGCTTTGCCATTATGAGCATGGCCCACCTGAGGGTGGCTGCTGTTGTGTCGGTGCCGGCAGCAAACAACTGGAGAACCATCTGCAAAAGGTTTTCATCGTGGAAGTGACTGTTGGTGACTCCAGACTCCTGCAAAAGAAGACAGACAGTTACAACATTAGTGACTCATTTGTCCGTCCAATCAAACGATAAGCCCGTACATCCCACCTCTACTGTCTTCTGTCGAATCATAAAGGCGTCCACAAATCCTCTGCACATCTCCGGATTCAGCGTTTCTTTTAAATTTTTGAAAAACTTCCGGTTCTGCTTTTTACTGAGTTCAGCCAACTTCAGAAACTCATTCCTGTTGGGGACCAGTCGGCCGAGCCACGGGAAGAGATTATAGATCTGAAAAACACAAGTGACAATAACTAATTCATCACAAGATGGAGGTATGAAGGAAAGTATTTGCAGGTGAAAGATTACCTGAATCGACGGAGAACCTGCGAGTTGAATGTTTCATGATTGACCAAAGAAGTGAACTCTGGGTCGTCGTATTCGAACCTGCTGCCGTAGACCATAGAGCAGATGATGTTAGAGACGGCGTGGTTCATGGGTTGTGTCGTATCAAAGGGTTTGCCTTAATAATAAATAAAAAAAATTATGTGAATTGCCTGATTTTTAAAGTGTTTCTGAAGAAGTGTTGTATTTGGTTTGTGCAGTAAGTACATTTTTCTTTTACTGTCCAGACTCAGAGAAACCATGTGAGCGTTTAGTGACAGGGGGAAAGTGCATTTTAAACAAATCTAGAATAAATTTACTGTTTAGAAGTACACTACTTTTAATTTTAAGTAGGGGAGACTGGGTATGGTTGTAACACTTTTTTCTTCAGCACCAGAAACTACCTTTTTTTTTTAGCTACATGTCTGAAACTTTTAGGCAAAGTACCCACACTTGTGTACTACAATTGGAAACAATTTAAATTTCTCCAACTATCTCACATACTTTTTGAGATGATGACAAATACAAGGTGGTCCTTTGTTACAACCTACCCCACTACTGGGGTAGGTTGTAACACATACTGGGGTAAGTTGTAACAGGTAGACAAAATGCACAAAAACACAAAAAAAGGCTACTCCAAGTGTTATGCCACAACAAAAGTTTATTTTAAATGAATAGCTGCAAATTAACAAACATATTTACCCCCATTCTACATTCTATATTTCTGCCAATATCTGTTCAGGGTGACATGGCAGATTCCATGGACTTTTGCCACTGTGGCTCAGTGGTAGAGCAGTCGTCCTATAACCAGAAGGTTGGCGGTTCGATTCCCGCTCTGCCCTGTTCATACTGTCGTTGTGTCCTTGGGCAAGACACTTAACCCACCTTGCCTCCAGTGTCTGTAGCACTGGTGTATGAATGTGTGTGACTGTAGAGGTGTGTTTGGTGGTGGTCGGAGAAGGTTGAGTGCCGTGTGTATGGCAGCCCCCATCTCTGTCTGCCCCAGGTGTGAATGTGTGTGAATGGGGTGAGTGGAAGCACGATGTAAAGTGCTTTGGGTGCCTGAGAAGGGTGCAAGAATGCGCTATATAAATGCATTACCATTTACCATTTACCATTTCCTTTCATAACTTCCTCTGCTGCTCTTTTTAAAAGACTGGCATCGACTCCACGATCTGTTTTTCTCACCCAAGTTCTAGGCATTCTGTAGAATTGTTAAAATCACAAAAATGTTCTTATTTGTATGTAAGGGGATGGTTGTAACACTTTCCAAACACATGTTACAACCTACCCCACCACTATCACCCACTGTTTAGCTACCTGTATTAGCATGGTGCTTTGAAATTAGCAGAGTTTGATACACCATTCTTTACTAGAGAAACTAAAGTTTGACCTGATATAACTCATACAACATTATCTACAACAGCATAAGTACTAAAAAAAATATTATCTTGTTTTTTTTTACTTTCTTACCTCAGAATTAGATTTTTGGCTGTAGCTTCAGGAGAGATGGCAACACAGACAGCAAAACCTCCATGTGGGATCAAAAAGGAATTCTGAAAAAACTGAAACTGTCACATGACTCCTATCTTATCCCTGATTCGTGGAAATGGTAGTCTTACAACTCTCCCGGTGTTACAACTATACCCAGTCTCCCCTACATTTGTTTAAGTTTTTTTTTATAAATTGACACACAGCTCAACACAGTCCAAGGAAACAAGAAAGAGGAAAAAAGAGAGGAAAAAATGTTTAAAAAAATTTGTATCAGTTAAAAGTTTTAGTATTTATTATTTTTTCAGAAAGACAGATTTTTATTTAAAAAAGCTTTTTCTCTGACACTATACCACTTTTATAAAAATTCATAAAAATCTGGAATATTATCTAGATTACGTTCAACAAGACTCAACCCAAGTGTCATCTGAACTCCTCCTGTTTCAATGATTGCTCCACATGTCATTGCCAAACACTACAGCACTGAGGCTACTGTAGTTGTGGGTGTCCACTGAATTAATCATTCTGCAAATAATTCTGAAGCCCCCATACTATCTCTACACACAAGTACCAAATACAGTGGACATTCACTTGAATGTTTGTACTTTCAGAAGTAAACGCAAACCACTACCTTTAAAATTCTTGAAGACGTCCATCAGATACTGTGCCTCCTCTATGATCTTGTCTTCACACACTCTCTTCCCATCCCAAGTCTCTCAGGTTTGTCAAAGCAAAACGTCTCATCTCCTTCCAAGGCTCATTATTGGACCATATGACCCCTGAGTTTAACAAATAATAAAAATAAATATAAATATGTAAATTACACTGTGATTCAGTTTTTAATGATCTTTAATAAAAATAAAAAATATTTACCATGTTGACCAGATTCTGCCACTTCAAAAGTGATGGGCAGCGGGTCTCTGTCTCCAAACACTTCGCCATTGTTCACCAGAGCCTCCTTCACAGTTTTGTATCCGGCCAAGACGACCACTTTCTTCGGCCCAAACCAGACGGTGAACACCGATCCATATTTCTTGTAAAACTAAGACAAAAACAAAATGTCAGAACTGGTAAAATATGTCCAGCTTTGGAGCAAAGAGACTGACTGATTATCAGTTATCGACCATTGAATTTTATTTTTTATTTTTGGGGGGGCATTGTGATAGTAGACTCTTACCAGATCCCAGGAACCCTAAGTGTAGTAGACCTTTCCTCCAGTAACTACAAAGGAAAGGCTCTCATTGGGCCAGCGTTACTGCAGTTATGGGAGTGTATGTTCCCAGTATGGGTTTGGCCAGTGCTGACCTATACCTGGAAAACTATATGGTTACAGTGAACAACTAAAGCTTATCAGAACTTAAGAGAAGCTGAAAAGACTCTATAGTCATTTACTGTGAGGTGGGTAGAGCGGCAGCAGGGTTATGATGAATAACTACTGTGACTGAACTCACACCACACTGACGATAGATGAGATAACCTTCTTAGTGTTGAATACAAATATCTTTAAAACATCAACAACACACCCACTTTCTCTGTTCTTTCAAAAGGATCTGTAAAGCTTTGTTCACACTTAATGATTTATAGAACCATTTCTCTGTATTATATTTTGTTTCCCAACAGCCTATTAGTGAGTATTTTTATATCAGACACTATTTGGATAAATGACTAGTTTGTTTAGACTTGATAATACTATTTACATAACATTATTAGCTCTCATATTGACAATATGATAAAACTCAAACTAAGGGTGTACTCACACTAGGCACGGTTGCCATGAACCGGGCCCGAGTACGATTGTCCCCCCTCCCCACTCCCCTTCTGGCCTGCACTCACATAGGGTTTCAGCATTCGGAGCACGCTTACGTCATTATGGTGCGACGGTTTCGGGATAAACAGGAAGAGCGGCGCTCTCTGAACACAATGGAGTCCATCGCTCTGTTTTCTTTGTGGATATCTGAGTTTTTATGCGTTTTGTCCAGCTGCTCTTGTATGCTCTCATCTGCCCAAATTTCCAACAAGCATTGCACCTCTGCCGTAGACCAAAGCGACCCTTTCCCCGCCTTGTTGGTTTTGGAGCGTCGCAAAACCGTAACGTCACGCGTCCTATTCCATGCTCCAGCACGGTTAGCGCTCACACAACATGCGAACCGCGCCCGAGTCCAACTGAACCGTGTTCTGGCCCACCTCTTCCAAACGGGCCAGGGTTGGCTAATCGAGCCGCGCCCGGGCACGGTTCGGAGCACTCACACTAGTCAAACGAACCGTGCTTTGGTGGTCAAACGCACTCGGGCTAGTGTGAGTACCCCCTAAAGATCTATTGAAATGAGGGCTGTATTAGAGCAGACTTTCACCAGATACACCACTATGTAACGGTATGGCTTTTTGTTAAAAATCTTCACCTCCATTAACGTTTTGTAGGGTCTCTTCAAGTCCATCTGCAGCAGGTTTCCAACCACAGGCATGGGTCTGGGTCCTGGAGGTCCATTCTTTGAGCTGGAAGTGGACACAGATATGATGTAGACAATAAAGAGCACCACTAAAGCCCCCAGTAAAGAGACAGAACTGAACGACTGCAGGAAACCGTCCACGAGCCCCATTATTCCCTTTAGAAGAATTGATCAAATGACGCCGTGTTTGGACCATATAAATGTCAGTGACACAAAGGGGGGGGGGCATTAAATGTTTCTTGCGCTCAGGTCATGTTTAAGCTCACAGTGTTAATCTTTAATCTTGACAAATGATACTGGATTAATGTGCACAGAGATGAGTCGAGCATTACATGAACTGTGGCCTTGTCACTGTGGCCTAAATGTGTTGTTTTCTTCACGCTGTGTCTCAGCGGAGGACAGTGGGCTGTGGTGGGCTTCTACAGTCCTGTCATAGTCTTGTTGTGTCAGAGTGTGCTGTGCCTCTGAGACAGGGTCAGCTACAGCCTGCCAGACCGGTTAAAAAGGAAGCCCACATTAAAAGGTCTGTGCTACAGGAAAGATCAGGTCAAAGGTAAAACCCTCACTGCAGTTGTAGGTCTGTGTGTGTTGTCTTAACGCTTCAGTCATTTTCTTGTCGATGACTTAAAAGTAGCCTCGTCAGAAATATAGATCATAAACACAGCACATATTCATAAATATAATCCACGTTTGAACGATGTTTTCCAGATTAAAGCGCACAGGTGTTTTTCTTCCTTTTGCAGTGTAGCTCTCTGCTCCTTCTATTGTGATGAGTAAACCTGGTTCAGACTGAGATAATGCTGTTGAGAAGCTGAAGCAGAACAAAACACACACAGCTCTGATATTACACATATTTCTCACTTTTATTCGGGGTATTTTTGATAAAGTCGAATAGACCTACAACCTGCAAACATGCTACTGACGTGTAGTTTGTTAAAATAGGGTTTTATAAACAATGTTTGGCCTTGATTCTTTCTGTTTTAAAGCCTTTGAGTCTCGGATGTTGGGGCCAGATAAATCCCAAAATTGTATTTATAATTTTCTGAAACTGTGACCAACTAAGAATCATCTAAAATGCACCCGAATTCAAGGAATTACATTTTTTTTTTTTTTTTTTTTCTGGCGGAGCACCCCAGAAATTTCACCAAAAACCTGTCTTTTGTCCGTCAGTCGTCAACCAATCCCAGACAAACCCCAAAATTGTGAAGGAATGCTGGAATTTCCACTTCAGTCTCCAGGTTCAGATTGGAAGCGATAATTGAAAGACCACTATGATTCAGTTTCAGTGTTTAGCTGATATAAATTAGTGAATTTTCCTTTAGTATTTTGTTACTAATTGCAATGTATTTTTGTCTACTTAAGAAACCATGGTGTCTTGGAAATAAAAAAAACTGCATCATAAAGTGTCATTATACCTCATTTCTTTGACTTGAGAGGCTAAAGTGGTCAGCCATTCTAGAACTGAACATAACGAGAATGTTTAATAATATAGTTGTTCTGTCTGAGCTTATGTTATGCTGTACCGACAACACACATGATTCTAATAGCTTAAAAAACACATCGCCCAGCAGGTCAGAGGTTTGTGTCCACCCTAGGAGGAGGGAGAAAAGAAAAAGAAACTGTAATAGGTAGATTTGATAATAATATGAGCGGTTAAGTGTGTACCTACAGCTACAATACACCCCTGTCAGACCCCCTCCCAGACCAGCTCCAAAAGCCTTGACTAGCATCAAGGCTACTATCAGTGATTAGGACACTGAGGGCCTCTGCTGTTCCAGGACTTTTGTCATAATAAACCACTTATCAACCTGAGGCCCTGGGAGAGAACACTCCTCCTAGCTCCATAACTACAGTCAGAAGTCGCAGATTAAAGAAGAGAATAACAGTTAGATTGTCTAATCAGACAAATCTGATTCAAATCCCCTGCAAACAGATAAAGTCAGGTCCTGCTCAAACGGACTTAAAACTTGCACTGTTCAATGTCAGGTCTTTGGGAAACAAATCTTTTTTAATTAAGGATTTTATAACTTCAAATAAGCTTGATTTTAACAGAAACATGGTTAGACAGCAAGACTGGAAATGCGGTCCTTATTGAATCCACCCATCGAATTTCACATTTTTATCCAAAATACGGAAAACAAAAAGGGTGGTGGTGTATGTGCCTTTCTTAGGGATAATATTCTTATCCAGAAGCTATCACTTGGTGAGTTTTCATCATTTGAGTATGTGTCATTCAAAATAGAGTTGAGGTTTTCTCCATCTATTTTATATGTAGTTCTTTGTAGTTCTCAATAGTCATATCTGGTGATTTTAATGTGCATGTGGATAATGTTTGTGACAGAAATGCCAAAGAACTTTCTACTATTCTTGATCCTTTTGGTCTTTGTCAGCATGTTAATGAGCCGACCCATAACAGAGGTCACACTCTGGACCTGGTCATTACTAAAGGTGTTCATATTTCAGATGTCACTGTGATTGATGTTGCTCTATCAGATAATTCATGTGTCTTTTTTCATCTGTCCATAATTCCAAAAGTTGCTGTTGGGCCTACTGTTGTAAAAAGAGATACATTAACGATAACACCAGGACACAGTGTCCTGGTGTTATCGGCCTGAGTCCATCCACCTGCTGCCTCGATGTTTTACCCACTAGATTTCTAAAATCAGTACTAAGCAGTTTGTTACCACAACTCACTGATATAGTCAATAATTCCTTACAGTCTGGAACATTTCCAAGGGCCTTAAAACTGCTGTCATTAAGCCTCTCCTAAAGAAGAGCAGTCTTGATGCTCCAGTGCAACAACTATCGGCCCATATCAAACCTGCCATTTTTAGGGAAAGTCATCGAAAAAGTTGTATATCAGCAACTTAATGACTTTCTATTACTTAACAACTGCTTTGATCCTTTTCAGTCAGGATTCAGGCCCCATCACAGACTGAGACTGCACTTATCAAAGTCACAAATGACATCCGTATGAACACTGACGCAGGCAAAGTCTCTGTCTTAGTTCTGTTGAAGAAGAAGAAGAAGAAGTTTTATTTATATAGCGCCTTTCCGTAGCTCAAGGTCGCTTTACATTTCACAAATACAGTACAGACAAACATTTACATAAACATCTATATATACACATCACATGAAACATATAGTTGTAATTACCCAAAATGCTTGTTAAATAGATATGTTTTTAACTGAGACTTAAATGCATCCACAGGTGAGATGTTTCAGAGAGTAAGAGGCAACGCCATAGTTGAGGAGCATTTAAACTAAAGGACCTTCCACCAACAGTAGACAGACGGAAACGTGGGATGGATAACAGACCGAGATCGGCTGATCTAAGGGACCGGACAGGGCGGTAGGGGGAGAGTAGGTCAGACAGATATTGGGGAGCAAGACCATTTAATGCTTTGAATGTTAGAAGCAATACTTTAAAGTGTATACGTGATGCTACAGGTAGCCAGTGCAGGTCATGAAGCAGAGGAGTAATGTGAGCAGAGCGCCTAGTGGAGGTGAGAACTCTTGCTAAAGTTGTTGGACTTGAGTGCTGCGTTTGATACAGTGGACCATAAAATCCTGACACAAAGATTAGAGGAATGGATAGGTATCACTGAACCTGCCCTTAAATGGTTTCAGTCCTATCTTGAAGACAGGAAGTACTTTGTTTCGGTTGGTAACTGTGTGTCAGACCAGATGGCCCTGACATGTGGGGTTCCACAGGGGTCTATCTTTGGACCTCTATTATTCAATCTCTACATGCTTCCTTTAGGCCAGTTAATACGCAGCTGTGGCGTATCCTACCATAATTATGCAGATGACACTCAGATTTACATTTCACTCACAGCAGGTGAAAATGGACCAATCCATTCACTGTGTCACTGCATCGAACAGATAGACATGTGGATGCAAAATAATTTTCTCCAACTGAACAGAAACAAGACTGAACTAATCATCTTTGGGCCACAGAAACAAAGAGAAAGTGTCAGCAGCCACCTCGCGTCTCTTTCTCTAAAATGTAAAAATTAGGTTAGAAATCTAGGGGTCATCATGGACTCAGACTTGAATTTCCACAGTCACATTAAGTCAATTACATCATCTGCATTTTATCACCGTAAAAACATTTCCAGAGTCAAAGGGATGATGTCTCAACCAGACTTAGAGAAACTTATCCACGCTTTTATCTCCAGCAGGTTAGATTACTGTAACGGCCTGCTCACTGGTCTCTCAAAACGAGGGTTAAGACAGCTGCAGCTTATTCAGAACGCGGCTGCTCGGGTTCTAACCAAAACCAGGAAGTACAACCACATTACGCCAGTTTTAAAATCTCTGCACTGGCTTCCTGTTGCTCAGAGAATAGACTTTAAAACAGCACTGCTGGTTTACAAGTCTCTTAATGGTTTAGCACCAGAATATATCTCTGACATGCTAGTTACTTATGAACCTCCTCGGACTCTGAGAACATCTGGGACAGGCCTTCTGCTCGTGCCCAGAGTTAGAACTAAACAGGGTGAAGCAGCGTTTAAGTTTCATGCAGCAAAACCTGGAACAGCCTCAACTTTAACAATGTTCAAGGAGGTTAAAACCTTCCTCTTTAGCTCCGCCTACACTACAACCTAAAGTGTTTGATTTTTCTTTTATCTGCACTCTTCTTTTAAAATGTTTTTAATTTTTCTTAATATAAATCTTGTAAATTGTCTTTTATTCCTGTAAAGCACTTTGAGTTACCCAGTGTATGAATTGTGCTATATAAATAAAATTGCCTTGCCTTGCCTTACAATCAGTGTAAACGTGTACCTACAGCTACAACCAGTGTAAACGTGTATCTACAACTACAACCAGTGTAAATGTGTACCTACAGCTACAACCAGTGTAAACGTGTACCTACAGCTACAACCAGTGTAAAACGTACCTACAGCTACAACCAGTGTAAACGTGTACCTACAGCTACAACCAGTGTAAACGTGTATCTACAGCTACAACCAGTGTAAACGTGTATCTACAGCTACAACCAGTGAAAACGCGTATCTACAGCTACAACCAGTGTAAACGTGTACCTACAGCTACGACCAGTGTAAACGTATACCTATGATCAATCAGTCTCTGTACGTTTGGTGAAATAAGTATGTTTTGAGTTTGCTTTTGAAAACTTCAACAGAGTCAGCTCGCCACACTTCCGCCGGGAGCCCATTCCATAAAAATGGGGCTCTATAAGAAAAGGCTCTGTAGCCAGCAGACTTCTTCTTTACTCGAGGAAGTTGAAGGAGGCCAGCGTCCTGAGAGCGAAGAGTACGAGCTGGAGTATACCGGGTGATAAGGTCAGAGAGGTAAGAGGGCGCGCGTCCACAAAGGGTTTTATATGTTAACAGGAGAACTTTGAAATCTGCTCTAACATGAATAGGAAGCCAATGTAATGAAGCCAGGACCGAGTAATGTGATCAAACTTCCTGGTCTTTGTTAAAAGTCTGGCGGCTGTATTTTGGACCATTTGTAGTCTGTGAGTACTTTTCCTCGGCAGTCCAGAGAATAACGCATTGCAGTAGTCCAGCCTGGATGTGACAAAGGCATGAATGAGAATTTCAGCATCAGCTAAAGAGAGGCAGGAGCAAATTTTTGAGATATTCCTCAAGTGAAAAAGCCTAGTTTAGTGACCACTAATGTGCTGCTGCAGTGATAGTGTGGAGTCAAAAATGACACCAAGGTTCCTCACAGTGTTGCCGTGCTCCAACACACAGTTGTTGATCGAGACAGTAAGATTGTTGAACTTGTGTCGATGACTGGCAGGACCAATTAACAAGAGCTCTGTTTTATCCGAGTTCAAATGGAGGAAGTTTTTAGACATCCATGTTTTAATTGAAACGAGGCAGGCCTCTAGACGCTTGATGTCAGTAGTATTATTCGCTTATTGGTAGATACAGCTGTGTATCATCGGCATAACAGTGGAAGTTTACTCCATAACTTCTGATGATTTGTCCCAATGGTGTAACATATAGTGAAAAAAGTATGGGACCAAGCACAGACCCTTGTGGCACACCGAATTTCACTGGTGCCGTGGAGGAGAAGGATTTATTAAAAGAGACAAAATGAGACCTATCACACAGATAGGATTCTAACCAAGCAAGAGCAGAGCCAGAGATGCCAAACACATTCTTTAGTCTGTTGATTAGCACTGCATGATCAATCGTATCAAATGCAGCGCTGAGATCTAGCAATAACAGTAGAGCCGATGAGTCCTCGTTAGGCTTGGGCGGTATTACGGTAATATCGTATACCACGGTATCTAAAGATGGCAACGGTATCAGTTTCAATACCGTCATATTTAAGCGCCAAAGTCGCATGAGCAACTTAACAGGAAAAACAGCCGCTACTTCCGGTTTATGTGCTAAATTATGCTTCCACTCCCTTCCACCAGATGTCAGACACCCTGTACTTTGTTTCTAGTCCACCACTACGTGTGGACTGTGTAGAAGAAGACCTGAAAGACGCGTCTCAGTGGGAGTGTCAGAACGGCTCAATGGAAGCCTCATTCTCTACACGCGAGCTGATAAACATGAAAATAACAAATAAAAATACACCTGTGATAAAGCTTTGGTATTAGTAATGGCTGACTCTCATTCTGAGGGAGAACATCTACCTTTAGAGTCTTTTCAGCCGAGTGAAAGTGAGAATGAGCGAGAGAGTCGTGTGTGTAACTTGGACAGCGGAGCCGCTGCTCGTGCCTTTCTCAGTGTCTCTCATAAAGCACACGCTGTTTTTCCCACACTTTGCCAAACATCAGTGAAAGAAACGGTAGGAAACTAGTCGCTCTGGCCGCGGTAGTAAAGGGGCGGTTGGGAAGGAAGCCGTGAGCACGTAGCACCTGCAGCTTTACCTTTAGCACCTGCAGCTTTACCTTTAGCACAGGTGATAGAAGCCGGGCGGGTGTACTGCCGTGGCGCGGTAGTGACGGGGGTGTCGGGAATAATGCGGCTTCTATTGACAGCTGTTTGGGACAAATACGTGTTGGTCATCCTGACACTTTACCCAGTCGAGGAGGCGAGGCAGGGTAATTATAGTCAGCGCAAATGCGCTAATCAAAGCAGCGATCGTAATAAAAGTGATGGCTGTGTGCTGTGCTTTATGAGAGGTCCCACACTCTAAAAACTACTAAACTGTTCTGGATGTTTATGTTCATTTAATTCTGTTTGACTCTTGTATTTGCACTTTTTATAAACTGCTATTTGTTGCTAATAAAAGTTGTTTATATTGTTGTGCATGTTATTTTGTTATTGTTTCAGTATTAGTGTTTGGTATTCAGTTTCTGAACAGTTTAGGCACAAGCCAACAGTTTGGTGACGCTGTCTGAGCCTTACGTCAATATTTTTTAATTATTCACGGTAATACCGTATACCGAGGTAAAATAGGGAGGAGGTTTGACGGTATCAAAATTTGGATACCGCCCAAGCCTAGTCCTCGTCCAATCTGAAGGAGGAGATCGTTAGTCACTTTAACTAAAGCTGTTTCAGTGGAATAAGAGGCCCTAAATGCAGACTGAAACGGCTCAAGGAGGTCATTTTCCGATAGATATAGAGTAAGTTGTTTTAAGACAACTTTTCGAGGACTTTAGATAGAAAAGGTAAATTGGAGACAGGACGGTAATTATTTAGGCATCCAGGATCCAGAGTAGGTTTTTGAGTAGGGGTTTGACCACAGCCTGTTTGAAGAGGGAAGGAACGGTGCCAGTAGACAGGGACAAGTTTATAATGTTTAACATAATTTGCCCTACATAGGGCCACAGTTCTTTAAGCTGTTTTGCTGGCAGGATATCCAGAAGGCACGTAGTTGCTTTACATGAAGAAACCACCTTTGTCAGCTCATCAAGGGATACAGGATCTAGGACTGAGAGACGAGAGGTCAGTGGATCCAAGTGAATGGGACCCGGAGCTGAGGAAGACAAAACCAAAATATTATCCCTGATATCTTCAATTTTATGATTAAAGAAATCTAAAAAGTCTTGTGCACTAAAGGGAGAGGAGTTTTGAGTTGTTCTTGGTTGGATTAGTTTAGCAACTGTCCCAAATAGAAACCTGGGGTTATGCCGGTTTTCTCTGATTAGAGATGAGAAATAAGCCGTCTTTGCAGTGCTGAGGGCGTGCTTATAGGTGTTTACACACAAACACCACTTTTGATAATTTAGATTAGTTTTTGACTTGCGCCATATGCGTTCAAAACTCCTACAGGCCCGGGTTTCCTCGTTATACCATGGTGTAGGTCGTCTGGTTGGTCTGGGCTTTGTCCTGAGGGGTGCCACTGAGTCAACGTTGGCCGAGAGGGTTGCATGGACCTCGTTTGTGTAGGCTTCTATTGAGTTTCCAGGTGGAGTTAAATTAGGAAGAACATCTGTCAGCCGTGTGGCAAACATTTCCATTACAGCCACGCTAAAATTCCGTGTAGACACTACGCAATTGTCGGAATTTGAGGGGAGTCTATAATTTATCTCAAATTCCACCAGTGAGTGATCTGAAACAGCAGATGAAAGAGAGGAGACGAAGAGATGGGAGACATCTATTCCCGAGCCAAAACAAGATCCAGATAGTTTCCACTAATGTGTGTGGGCTCATGAACAAACTGGTTGAAAGACAGGGTTGTAAGCAGTGATTGAAATGCTCTGGCCAGAGGATCACACTCCTTATTTAGATGAATATTAAAGTCACCAACTAGAAGGATGTTATCAGCGTGGGTTATTAAGTCCGAGAGGAAAACTCCAAACTCATCCAAGAAAGAAGAGTAGGGACCCGGAGGCGATAGACTACAGCTAAATAAAATGGCTTCCTTTCATTAATTTGAGAGGGAATATGTTTGATAAGTAACACTTCAAATGAGTTAAATTTTGGCTGTGATGATGGACCTGTAAAGCAAAATGCAGCTTTATGAATGGCTGCAACACCACCACCCTGCTTCGGTCGTCCTACCTGTGCATATGCATAATCAGGGGGAGAGGCTTCATTTAGTGGCAGAAAAACATTGGGCCTAAGCCAAGTTTCACAAAGACAAAGTAAATCCAAGCAATGAGAAGTAATAAGATCATTAATTAAGAGTGCTTTGGAGGATAGAGACCGCACATTCAGGAGACCAATCTTTAGTCTTGACGAGCCTGCATTTGAGGGCTGGTCCAGTGGAGCGATAGTAACAGGAACAAGCTGTCGAGCTCTAACAGTTTTGCGGGTTTAAAAGAATGCCTCTGAGTTATAATAACATGAGGACATGATGCTTTTGGGTCACTGACTCTGTGAGTTTTCAGATGTGTTTGAGGACTAAATAAATTCACCATATCTAATAGATTTGGGCAGTAGACATTGGATTGGTACGGCCTAACCAGACAACTAAAAGCTGCTACATTATCCAGTTCCACACCCGCACTATCATGACTAGCAGGTTCTCTAATTCCTGCGACCTGCTGAGATTCCTTGTGTCAAATGCATTGAATGCACCTGTCTATATTACTAGACAAAATGGCAGCACCTTGTCCAGTAGGATGCAGGCCGCCTGCCCTCAGCAGCCTGGGCGGCCCCAGAAAGAAGGCCAGTTATCCACAAAACCATAACCTTTTTGACTACAATGCCGGTTATAACAGTATAACAATGAATGAGGTGTGGTGCACAGTTAATGTGTTGACAATGTTTAACAAATAATAAATACGTAACTTTTGAGACAATGCCAGGAGAGATTCGTCACTGGGATGCGTCCTTCGTCCACCGGCAGACAAACAAAGTGACGTCCTTGCTTATTAAAGTGGCATATTTAAAAATAAATCTTATATCTTCTTGGTTGTTAGTGTCATTTGTATTTTGGAACATTTGTAAATTAATCTTTAATTTCCTGTTGGTGAGAGCTCAGAGAGGAAAAGAGGAAGTGAGAGAAAGAAGAGAGCAGAGTGAGCAGGTGATCTAAGAGACAGAGACAGAACCAGGTGAGACTGAGGACAGATGTTAGCTTAGACCTGTGAGCAACAGAAGGATGTGATCTGATGAGAACACAAAGGCTGTGAACAATAAACAATTGTCACCATATACTCTATGTTGGATGTTAAATGTTACTGCTGAAGTTAAATTTGATGCAGTAGTAGTTTAATAGATTGTTTGTGATATGGATAATGTGGTCAATAATAATAATAATGTATTAATAATAATGTAAACATGGATTATCTACACTTGCAGAAGACTGTGCAGTCTCTTGATTTCTGAGACAAACACACTGATCCCAAAACAGTTAATGTTGTCAATATACCTCTTTCATCAGTTTGGGACAAAAAAGAGCCTTTCAACAAAGCTGCTTTAAAACTGGTTTGAATATTCTAAAAGAAAAAATGTATCCTTTTTTCAGTTTTTATTGGTCATAAAATAAACAAAAGAACAGAACACTTTCATTAAATATAAAACATTGACCAAAATGGTTTTAGGCTGAAGTCAAGACTTATTGTGACTAACTCTTCTAACATTTAAATAAAAGTGCTAAACATCGAAACAAAACAGTAAAACAATTCTAATAAGTTCCATTCACTAAACAGAAGAGAAAAAACAAAACAGATATTATTGTGTCAATCAATTAATTTAATCTATATTTAACATCCTTTACTACATCCACAATCCTAATTGACATCCCAGAATACCTATGACTACTATAATACTCTTTTATATAGTTTTAAATTGTTGTAAAGTTGCCACACTCTTCATATTACTGTCCAGTCCAGTCCATAGTATCAGAGTATTTCTGCTAACACACCGTTTCTTTAGTGTAGCACTAACACACTGTACCTTTAAATTATGTTCTCCTCTTAAATTCTACCTCCTTCTTTTTGGAGAACATTTTTAGATGTTTTTGGGAGTTGGTTGTTTTAAGTTTTATAAATAACTCCTTCTTTAAGATGTTCTTGAGTTGAGCTGCTGTTTGTGCAGATGCATTCATCCCAGTGTACTGTAGTGTACACATTTAACACTACTGTGTGCAATCCATGTGTGACACAAAGGTTAGAGGGAAACATGTTTTTCTGATGGAAACTCCAACATCATGAGGCTAATGAAGACAAACATGTTTTTAACTCTTGTTCCTTATTATGTCTAAAGACTGTTTGATTTGACACAGAGGCTGACAGAGGCTGAAGTCCTGTTTGTGAAATAAAACCTATGTGTGTGTTTAAAAGCTCAGCAGCTGCTGCAGTTTGAGGAAGAGACACTCACTGACCAATCAGAGCCTCCGTCTCATACATCACACATGCTCTTCTATCATTTCACACTCTTTCAACACTGGAATAGTCACAGACTGCTGCACTTGGACTTTTCATGTTTTTACAAGAACTGCACAATATCAAAGATAAACACAAGCATAATTATGTCATAGTTCTTTTAAATCCTCCAATAACTAACATTAAATCTGAACTGTGAACTTTTGTTTTGGTGGAAAACTGTTGAAGGCACAGAAAGAACCTGGCCCTGGATCTGTGGAGTATTATCAGAGAACTGTGGACAAATAATGACACAATATAATCAAAAATATCCTTTAAATAAAATAAAACACGAGTTTAATGTCAGTAACTACTGCAGTATTTAAGTGTAATGGTCTTATGTTAATCAAAGTAAAAATAATCAGCTGCAAAAAATATGAAAAGAACTGATTTGAATAAATACAAATTTAAATTAAAATTTATTTTACATTTTACATTTTAGTCATTTAGCAGACGCTTTTATCCAAAGCGACTTACATTAAGGTTCTATTCACCAGTGTTACAGCTGGAACACCACTGGAGGCAAGGTGGGTTAAGTGTCTTGCCCAAGGACACAACGACAGTATGAACTATGGGGAGAGTGGGAATCGAACCGCCTACCTTCCGGTTGAAAGACGACCGCTCTACCACTGAGCTACTGCCGCCCATTTTAAAGGAGTTTATTGTAAAATCTTGTAAAACTGTGTTAAATTGACTGGAGCTCAGAGCTGCATGTGATCTGAGTGAACTTCTGCTGAAGTTCAGATTGATAAATGTCAGAGAACACATGTTTGATAAATGAGGCTCAAAGAGTGCTTCAGGAGGAACAATGGGATTGAAAAGAAAAGCTTGTGTGGATCAGACTGATGTAATGTCTCTGTTTTCCTTCAGACTGGATCCTGCTGGAGTCCACTGGATCAGACCAGGTCTCAGGAAGTGTAAGTGTGACAGTCTCATTGATTTAGACCAAGACATCTCTGAACCACAGGCTTTGCTCTAAACTCACAGAAAGATTTCAAAACTTCAGAAATATTGGAGAAGCTCAGTTTGTCTTTTGTACAAACTGCAGATGTTTCTTCTCTTCCACTTGATGTAAAGTGAGTTTTTCTCTGAGAAATAATGATTGTAAATGCTGTCATTGATGTGTCACTGAGCCTGACCTTTTGTTCACTCAGACAAACCCTATTCATTACTGGACTTACTGGACTTACAATGGATCTGTCTCTGTCCAAACTCTGAGCCAGACACAAATTCAGGGACAAAAGTCATTTCTTTTCCACATTGGCCTGAAAAGTGTGTGTGTGTGACTCTGAGACAGTGATGGTTGTAAAAGTGATGCAGCAGTAGTTTGTTGCAGAGTTAGTGTGACTCAGACTCATAGAGGCCTGCAGACACCTGTTTAAGCTGGAGCTGTATGAGAGTGTGTCTGTAGCAGAGTTAGGGGCTGCTCCTCTCCACACTCACCCCCAGTGTGTCTTTAGACCTGAACACAAGCCTCAATGCAGCAGGAACACACCTTAGAAAATGTGTTGGATTAAAGCTGTGTCAGTGACTTATCGATACCAGAGCACAGCGCTGTTGGACAAAATGAGAGAAATCAAATAAAGGCACGTTTACACACGTCACAATAAAAGTGAATGTGTCTGTTTGAGGTTTTAGTCAGAACCAGATCTGATTGAAACATTTGTGATAAAGACTGTCTCACAGAGATGTATATATTTGCCTCAGAACAGATGAAGATTTAGATCTGAGCCAGACAACAGCTCTTTAAATGGAATCAACTCTGTTTTCAATGCATCTATTAATAATCAGTGTCATAATCAAAACTGTTCTGAAGCTCATGGCTGTGTGTGCCATACTTTGACTTTGTTTGAGAAGCTGTAAGGATGCTTATTGTCTGGTGGCTTTTGAGAGTAAGCCATAGGTCCTTAGTGTTAAATCTATCAGACACATAGAAAAGAGCCAGGACGATGCTGCTGCTTAGTTTATTCTGAAAACAAGGCATTATGGGAAGGAGAAGGTCTGTATAAAAACGTGTGTCATGGAGCTCATTGATGTGTGATTGTGCCTTAACTCTTTCCTGAGCCTTGGACAGCAGTGACCTTTTACTGTGTAGTCCACAGGTGTCAGAACTGACTCTAGAGTTCTTATTAAAGGAGCTCCTGAAGAGTCCAGTTTGGAGCTGTTTAACTGCACTAACCTTTTCGATCAAACATGTAGGAAGAGTCATGTGAAGGATTCTTCTGGAGACAATAAGCTGTTCTCCTCTGAGCTGTGCCTCTGCTGTCAGTCCTCCTCATCACTAGAACAACAGCAGATATCACACAAACACTGGCAAAATGACAGCAGCTGTGAACAATCTCCTGCAACACAGAGCCACATGCTCTCAGCCACTGTCTGCACCAAGCACCATCAGAACGACTGCTGCAGCTTCAACCAACTTTGTTCCTGTGTTTCCAGAGAATAGAACAACTATTGAGTCAAATGTGTCAAAGAAATGTGACTGATGTACATTTCCATGAAGCACAGAGAAGTGAATAAACTCCTGTGTAGTGACGTCAGAGGCTGGTGCTTTAGGAGCTGCTTTATGTCCTACAGCAATAAACAGTAGAAGAAGAGTTTAAAGCTCCTCCAAACACAAGTGTTTCTTCTAATATGACTTTTCCATCAAACAGAATCTTGTAGTTGTGTTGTGAATCTTGTACATTTGTGTTAATCTCATGTGTTCAGAGAGGACAGAGGACTAACTGCAGCTGTATTGTGTCTTCTCTCCATCAGATTTCTGTGAACTCACACTGGATCCAAACACAGCTCACAGACACCTCAAACTGTCTGACAACAACAAGAAGCTGACACTTGTGTTTCAGGAGCAGCCATATCCAGATCATCAGGACAGATTTAAGAACAGGCATCAGCTGCTGTGTTCGACTGGTCTGACTGGTCGCTGTTACTGGGAGGTCCAGTGGAGCGGATGGGTTTATATATCAGTGTCTTACAGAGGAATCGAAGGAAAGGAGACAGTTATGACTGTGTGTTTGGAAACAACGATCAGTCCTGGAGTCTGTTCTGCGCTAGAGGTGGTTACTGTGTTCGTCATAATAACAACAAAACCGACCTCCCTCACTCCTCGTCCTCTTCTGGGACAGTAGCAGTGTATGTGGACTGTCCTGCTGGCTCTCTGTCCTTCTACACAGTCTCCTCTGACCAACTGACCCACCTCCACACCTTCAACACCACATTCACTCAGACTCTGTTTCCTGGGTTTACTCTCTGGTCTTTTGACTCTTCAGTTTCGTTGTTAACTCTGAGGGACTGAGAGTGTCCTCTTGTAGAGAAACATCCTCACTGCTGATCAGATAGTCCAATCTACCTGACCTCACACACTCACACATGTTAGAAAAGATTAGAAAAGACTCCAAACACACTTCAATGATCAGAGATGGACTTTGTATTTTTACTTTGAGCTGGTCTGATTGGATAAAACAGAGGAACAGTTCTTTTTCAGTTTCTTTGACAGAGACGGATCCCACACAGAAACAAACTGATGACATCAATCTCATGTTGGTCTCATGAGTTTGTAGAGAAGGATCAATCACAGCTTTTGTCTCGACAAGTTCTTCTGTACACTTCATTAATATAAAGGTGGATTAGAAATATGACAGAGATAAATGTGGTTTGGGTTGAAATCCTGTGAGAAATGACAAAGTGAAATGAGAAAACACTCCACAGTAACGGCCTCATTCCTGCTGCTGTTCATGTGGAACCTGTTATTATTGGGATTTATGGACATGTGGGACGTCTTACAAAAACACAATATTGTCCCCAAAATGTAGAAAAGCACTTCAGCTGAACTCATCACCTTCCCACAATGCACCACGAGTCTTTGGAGAATAAGTCCAATACGAGAGGAAGTGCTTAGAGACGGAGGTTTTCAGTTTAAATCCAAGTGTATGTTTGTTCTATCAATGGAAATATTCTATTGTCATATTGTTTGTGTCATAAATGACACAGTTGAGTTTTCAGTTGGTGTTGCTGAGGTTTTAACTCAGTTGTCGTCTCCATTTACTGAGACTATATTAAGTTGAGCTGTAAATAAATGTGTCAAATATGATCTGAGCTTTTCTAAATCACTTAAACACAACACACTGCATTCATCAGAAAAGACAGATGTTTATGTCACTAATTCAACTGTTCACAACTGCTTAGAATAAACACAACTTAAAGAAAGAAATCATTTCCATTAAAAGTGTCATTTTATTTGGATTGAAAAAGGGGGCGGGGCTTTGAAGCTGCAGCTCGGCCACTTGAAGCCTGTTCCAAAAGACGCTCATGTGGAGTTGGACTCTAGCCTTGACTTCAGACCTGACTCTGGAGCTGCCTCTGAAGGAAGGATCCTGAGGCTGTTGCACGAAGAGAGTTGAACAAACTCAGAGTTGAGTAAGTTTGGATCAAACCAAACAAATCCAAACCTGGTGCAGTGAACGCAGAAGATAAGTGCAACTTCAAGGACCAAGGAAGACACAAATCCACAAGGACACTGTGTTCAAAGACTTAAAAAGAATTAAAAATGAGAAATAAAATACTTAAGAATGTTAAAAGTGAACAGTTTTAAAAGTGTAAAAGAACAAAATGTGTTTAGTTCAACGAGAACCAAGAGTTTAAATCTGAACAGGTCTAGAAACAGGAAGTTAAAATATAGGTCAAATTCTGTGTTTGAGCAGAGAACAGGAAGTCATGACCAAATCTGGAGGCACACAGACCCAGGGTCACACAGAGGTCACAGAGGTCACTCTGATAAAAGGCTTTAATGGCTTTGACGTCATGGCTATATCCTGTCCAAAGACAACACAGTCTCTAAAAAAAACATCCATAATTAACTCTTTTACATTCTCACATTACGTTGACTATGATATGTACGTCTGTAATACTGGTGAATAAAACGATGGGAAGCATTAAAACACAAAAAGGGTTGAATACAGTTCTGGGAACATCATTAAAGAAATTAATACAGGGATGGTTAATAGCAGAGCAATAAAACATTTACTTTCAGAGGATATTGTGGAACCAGGACTGTTTGGAAATGTTAATTTATATTATTAAAACTTAACTCAGGGGCTTTTTAGTGGAAGAAGATGACATCGAGTGTGTTGTCTTGTACAGCCTGTTTGCTTATTTATTTATTTCTGTAAAGCCCTTTGATGAAACTGATGTTGTAATATTGAGCTATGAAAATAAAACTTAATGGAAAACTCAAAAGGCATTAGAAGAATTTCAAAGTACAAAAGACTGATGTATTGCTTTCCTACAAAGTCCAATTAAATGAAAGTATATATAATACAGCCTTTCTCAAACTTTTTCCTCGGATTATTATTTATTTATTTATTTATTTATTTATTTATTTATTTATTTTATTCAAAATTATCCTAAATTTGACCCAGTGAACATGCACGAAAAGTCATTTTTATTGGGCCCAGACTTCAAGCCCGGCAAAAAATTTACTATGTTGGGTGGAATACATGACCACCTAAATCGTACACTTTGTGCTAAAGGGTTTTCATCTAAACAGCTCCAAATTTGCTTTAAAGCACGACATGCAATCCTCCGAATATATGTGTCCCGCGGTCTCAAGGGAGGCGAGGGCCTTTATCGCCGCTATGCGGCTTTAATTTATTATAATTTTTCTGCAAAATGATCCTCAATTTGACCCAGTAAGCGTGCAACTCAAAGTCATTTTTAATGGTCCCAGACTTCAAGCCAGAAAAATTTATGTATTTGAAGTTCCCGAAAAAAATATACGAAAAATTACTCAGTGGCAACCCCTAGAAAAGTCAAAATACATTGGGCCTATGGAAAATGAAAGTAAATTTTTCCAATGTAGAAATACAAAACTTAGTATATCCATAGGACACCCTAAGGGCAAACAGAAAAGTTTATTACAGCCATACCGTAAACTCAACAGGAAATCTACTATGTTGGGTGGAATGCGTGACCACCTAAATCACACCCCTTGTGTCTAAAGACTTTTCATCTAAACAGCTCCAAATTTGGTGAGTATCATCTAGACACATGTGCCAAAAAAGTTATCAATTTTTTTTTGATACATTTGTGGCTGTGGTCGTAATGAGGCAGCCATTTCTTTGGGAAATAAATGCCATTTCCCAATTGCCAGGATCCTTCCTTTAGAGGAGGCCCCTCCAGAGCCATGGCTAGAGTCTTAGAAAACTCCTCAGAATCCTTTGGAACTTGTAAACTTATACTTTTAGACAAGTTATATTTACATTTTGCCTTTTAAACAGGGGTGCAGCGATTCCTGAGTCATCTCAAATCTCCAGCCAGTACTTTGTTTTTCTCGCCTTAGCCCAAGCATAATCTATTATTTTCAAAGGTTCAGACAGCTCCCAGGAAAACCAGGGATTGTGGAGACCTTTAACTCTAAATTACAAGGTGGTGTAGCAGGCCCCAGCAGTAGCACAGGCCCGGTTATTTGACATTACCGTGAAGTTTACGCTTTAAAGCACGAAATGCAATCCTCCGAGTGCATGTGTCCGGTCTCAAGGGAGGCGAGGGCCTTTATCGCCGCTGGCTTCAATTTACTTTCTTTCTGTTTAAATTTCTTCAAACGCTTTTTTGTTTTAGTTGTTATAACCGATTTTTCGTTACTTTTAAAGCTCTTAATTTTATTAACTTCTGTTTATAATTGTTTCCAGGGTTCCATGTACAAACTCATTCACACAGACTAGTCCACACCGTAATATGGCAACTTGTTCAGTTTCTCTTTCCATAGATTACTGAACACTTTAACAGTCTTTGTGTTGCTAAAACGATAATCTAATAACTTATTTCAGCACCCAACTGAATTTTTAAGTTAGAAAAGAAACAAATAACTATTTTTCTTTCCACTAAGGTAAATTTAAATCTTGTTATATTGGCAGCCAACCCTGTTGTTTAATCCCACCGCTTGGGACAACGTGTTGCTTTTCCAATCTAGCAAGTAATAAAGGTCTGCTTACCCACAGACTGCTTGGTCTCTGCGTCTGGGGTGCTCTTTCTGAGCAATTAAGCAGAAAGAGAACCACTCTCTCTCTAAAATCCTCTCTTGGCTCAGGCTCACCAAATGTCGGGTCAAATTCTGATACTGACCCCTCAGCCTTCAGCAACACAATTTTATGGAATAAATTATGAACGCATAACCATTCCATTGCCATAGAGTCTTTACTGTTAAAAGATCACAACAACAAAACAATAACGACCTGAGTAGACTATCCCCAGCCCTACTAAAGATTGTCTCTCAACTTAGAGGTTTTCTACATTTTTCACATGACAGCTTTAACAATTTACAACCTCTTCTTCAGTGGGCCAAGAACACCCTCATTCTCTAAGGCCCCTACCTTTCTGTTCAACTCTGTCCCTGTTACTTTCTGACCCCTTCTGGTGCCAGGCACATGTCTCTTATCTTTACCTAGATCTTCCCTGTGTGTGTGTGTGTGTGTGTGTGTGTGTGTGCTTTCAGTGTTGCCAACTATTTTCAAAGGAAAGTAGCTAATGCCTGGCTAAAAAGTCGCTAAATGTCGCTAGATGACGTCATGCGTAAATTAGCATATTTGTGACGTTATCATACTAAATTGCGTACTTTCTTGCGTTCAGTCTGCCTAATGTGCTTTCTTGACAAATTCATGCTCTCAAAAAATCTCTTCTCCTTTCTCATCTCAATTTAGTGATAAGCACACGAGAAGAATGGAAATCAAAACAGTTTAGATTACGACATGATATGCTAGCAAGCTTAGCTTAATTCACGGTGGTGTACACACAGTGACTGAGCTTGTGTGAGTCAAATAAAATGCAGCGATTTATTTGTGCATTGATTTAATTATTTTTTTAGACAAAGAACATTTTTACATTTTCGCGTGCTGAATGTAAGCCAGGCAGGGATCCACCAGCTGCAGCTTGCCAAGTTTCCGCACATGCGCGATTCATTTACAGTCTGGACGTGGAGGGGTGAACAACTCCTGCTCTGACTGCAGCTGGGACGGGCTGCTGCGCGAGGACTGGGCCACCTGTGAGTGCTTTGGGATGGGGGTGGGGCAGCACTCACTGCTCATTGATTAGAGTAAGAACGATGTGTGCTTTCACTTCAGAGAGTCTCCAAAAGTCTCCAATAACTCCAGAAAAAGTTAGATTTGTTGCTAGTCGCTTTTTTGAAAATGTGTTGCTAGAGGGGTCTGAATACTCGCTAAATATAGCGACAAAGGTGCTAAGTTGGCAACACTGTGTGCATTAAACTTCTACTTCGTGTGTGCTCCGCCCACCTACGGGCTTCGCTAGTGGTTACCTCTCCCTGGCGCGAGCCAGACTTCTGAGAAAGATCAAAGCATTCACCGCGCCAATCATGCCAGTGTACTGGCACAGCCTCAGGGGCTGTGTAAACCCCCTCGCCAAACGCTCTCCCTTCTTCTCTCTCAGCACTTCTGAGATATTTAAAAGAGCGAAGATTTCACGTAGTTAGAAGAATGGATTGTGCCCGAGATTTGTCACCTACCGGTGTCGGGCACCGCCACTCCTGCTGCTCCTGCTGCACCTGGCTGCTGCCCGAGGATGGGCACGACTGCTGCTTCACCTGCCTCGGATGGCGTCATCAGCTGGAGCGGTCTGCCTGCTCCGCCTGCCTCGGCCTTCCCAGAGAGGAGTCCGAGCGCCGCACGGCTTTCATGGGTCCTATTTCCCCGTCTCGACCCGACCTGTCACCGCTATCCATCGCGGTGTCCCCTGCCGCTACCCCACCTCAGCTGGATTGGGCAGCGAGTAGTGAGGACGGGGAGGCCCGTGGCGATGACGCTGGATCCACCGGTACTGGATTTTCCGTCCCTGATCTCCAGCCAGCTCATTGCTACCCGCTAGATGACCTGCCACAGCTGTTTGCCTCCGCTGCGGTTCGTATGGAGACCCCGCTCCCGCCCCAGCAGCTTGAGACTGCTCCGGCGGACTTCACACTGGATTTAGCGTCACAGACTCGTTTCTCGGCCACGTGGCGACTCTCTGCCCTCTGATGACACCCATCGCCCATTATGCCCAGCGAGAATGGCAGAGCCCGCTCTCGGCGAGAGGTCCCGCCCGAGGCTATCTGGGATATTGCAACGTGGTGGGCTGGAACGAGATCACCGGCGTCCCACCTGTTGCGCACGGGGTGAGGATGTGCCTGCTACCGTCATCTACCCCCTGGCGAGCGGTAAGCCGGCTCTACCATCAGAGAGGGACAGATTGATGGCATCGCTGATGGATCGCTGCTACGCTAACGCCGCTCAGGTGGTGGCGTTGGCTAGCAATATGGCTTTCCTGGCGGGCTCCTTGGACAAGCTCACACATGAGCGATCGGTCCTCACGCCCGAGGAGATAGATGAGGTTCAGACCACAGCGGCTGCTCTCCTGAGGATGTCCCAAGAATTCGCTTTGGATGGGGGCCGCACCATGAGCGCGGCACAGCTCGGCGCCAGACACCTGTGGCTCGGCCTGTCTTCCTGAAGGAACAGGAGCAGAGACGCATCCTCGGTCTGCCGCTCTCCACCTCATCCCTGTTTGGTCCTGATATTCAGTCTTTTGTAGACCGACTAGAATCAGCCTCCAAAACGCCCCAGCAGCTTGCTCCTCACCTCCAGCCGACGCCAGTGGCATGACATTCGGCGCCCGTCGTGCAGACCGGCACCAGGTGTCCGCGACTCCCGTGAGCGAGCTAGGGCACGCCCCACCGCTGCCGCTGCTGATCCTGTCCGCTGCCTTATAGCGCAGGGCGGGAAAACGCCGGGAGAAGAGGAGGTTTCCAACGTAAGAGGGGCGCTGGCTCCTCCCGCTCTTACTAGTCGTCCTTTAATGAGAGTCATGTCAATAAAGGCCGTAGGGGCCCGTTACTTCTCATTAAAAGAGCACGCTTCTGGGTCTTCCTCCGGCTCTTTATGGTCCGCCCCCTTCCACCACGCCACGCAGACGGATTGTGGCGCACCTACAGCAGTACAGGCGCCTTCCATGCTGCCAAGGGAGGGGCTTAAGAGGCGCTCCCCCGCGCTCTCCTGTAACTCTAAGGCAGCTGGTAAACGGCCCAGATTCCACTCTGCAACTGCCAGGGGCGGTCTGCAGATATTGGGGGCCGTGGGCTTGCCCCCGCAGTTATTCAGGCAGCGCCCAGTGTTGAGCTGCAAGGGCGGGGATGCTGACCAGGGCTTGCTGCCCCCGGCCACACAGTCAGCTACTAGGGGTGCACCACCTGTAAAAGTGGGGCGAAACAGTCGTTTGGCTACTCCCTCGCCCCACGCACCTTTTCCAAATGCGTGGAGGCAGCACTGGAGCCGCTTCGTCGTCAGGGTCTCAGGATCCTGACTTACATCGACGGTTGGCTCATCCTTGCTCCCTCTCGCCAGGAAGCCGTGCAGCATACGGACAGAGTACTGCGTCACATCTCAAAGCTGGGGTACGTGGTGAACCAGGCCAAGAGCTCGTTGTTGCCAGCACAACAGGTGACGTACCTGGGACTGGAGTTGGATGCACAGACCATGCGCGCACGGCTCTCCATGGAGAGACAGGTGGCGCTCAGGAGTCTGGCTCAGAGGCTGGTGGTAGCTCCATCTGCACCATCTTGTCTGGTAAGGTGCCTACTGGGCATGTTGGCGGCAGCTCACCCAGTGGTACGCTTGGGGCTCCTTCATATGAGACGGCTCCAATGCTGGTTTGCTCGGCTCCGATTACATCCCACGCAGGACAGACAGACCCGGGTCTCACTGTCCTTGGGGGCTCAACAGGATCTGGAATTCTGGCTCACCCCGGACCGTCTCCAACTGGGAGTGCGCATGGGATGCGTCCCACACTATGTGGAGGTGTTCACGGACGCATCACTCACCGGATGGGACGGGACCTAAGGCCGGCTCGCAGTGGGCGGGGCCTGGGAGCCAACGCTATCCCACATAAATGTACTGGAGATGGTAGCGGTGCAGAGGGTGCTTCTGCACTTTGCCCCCAGCTTGAAGGGAGATCACGTGATGATCAGGTCGGACAACACAACAGTTGTGGCCTACCTGAACAGACAGGAGGAACCAGGTCACCCTCCTTCATCGGAGGGCAGCAGAGATCCTAATGTGGGCAGACACACACCTGGCCTCCCTAAGGGCACGGCATGTGTCCGGGACACTCAACGCAGGGGCAGACAGGATGTCCCGGGGTGGCCCTCTACACGACGAAGGGAGCTTGGTGCCCCAGGTCGCACGACAGACTTGGCGCCGGTTCGGTCAGCCTGTGGCCGACCTGTTCGCCAGTGCAGAGAACGCACAGTGCCCACTCTGGTTCTCGCTCAGATCGTCAGACGACCCACCGCTAGGGGTGGACATGCTGGCTCAAGAGTCATGGCCCATAGGCCTCCTCTATGCCTTCCCACCACTACGCATCTTATCCCCTCTGCTTCACAGGGTGAGGTTGCAGGGCCTTCACATCCTGGTGGTGGCTCCGGACAGTCCGGGTGCCAGATGGTACCCGGACCTGGTGCAGATGGCGGTGATGGACCCGTGGCCCCTCCCCGACCAACCCGACACACTGCTGCAGGCCGGGGGTTCCCTTCAGTCCCGACCATTCCTGACCCGCAGACTCCTAGTCTGGAGGTTGAAAGGGGGAAGCTTATGAATATAGGACTTCCCCCAGCAGTGGTGTCCACCATCCAGAGTGCTAGGGCACCTTCCACGGCCAGGGCATACGGCACCCGTCTCTTTGCCGCTTGGTGTGGTGACAGGACGTTGGACCCCTGTAGCTGTCCAGTTAATGTAGTCCTGGAATTTCTACAGGGACTTCTGGATAGTGGTCGTGCCGCATCTACTCTGGCGTTGTTTGCGGCAGCCATCACGACGGGCCATGAGGGCTTTGGGCGCTTCGGCTCGTAGTCACCCTTTGGTTAAGCGTTTTCGGGTGCGCGCAGGGTGAGGCCCCCCTCTAGACAGGTGGTGCCTCCCTGGGACCTTCAGACTGTTTTGGATGGTCTGTCTGGACCCCCTTTTGAGCCCTTAGAGCAGGCGGAAGTCCGGCTGCTCTCCTTCAAGACCGCCTTCTGTTGGCACTATCCTCCGCCAAGAGGCGGGGACCTGTGCGCCTTTGTCGGTTCATCCTTCGTGCATGTCGCTCAGTGAGGATGGAAGCATAATTCACCTTTGGCCCAACCCAGCCTTTCAGCCGAAGGTTATCACCTTGTCCTTCTGGTCCAGGGTGATCAGGATTAGAGCTCTCTGCCCCACCCCACCAGATGCGCGGTTACTCATGCTGTGTCCGGTCAGGGCTTTGCGCTGCTATGTGAAGCGCACAGCGGGCTTTCGGACATCAGACCAGTTATTTGTGTGCTTCAGCGCCAAGGGGCGTGGTCACCGTTGTCGGCCCAACGCCTAGCACACTGGATCTGTGGGGTATTGGAGCAGCCTACGTGGCTCAAGGCCGCCTCCCCAGCCTTGATCAGGGCACACTCGACCCGAGGGGTTGCCACGTCGGTGGCCCTGTGTAGAGGTGTCTCTGCGGAAGATATAGGCTTGGCGGCATCTTGGTCCTCTTGGTCCTCTGTGTGGTCCTATCTCATGGACGTGTTCGTAGCTCTGTCACTCATTCAGTGTTGAATAGGCAAGGCAATTTTATTTATATAGCACAATTCATACACTGGGTAACTCAAAGTGCTTTACAGGAATAAAAGACAATTTACAAGATTTATATTAAGAAACATAAGAAAAAATTAAAACATTTTAAAAGAAGAGTGAAGATAAAAGTTTAGGTTGTAGTGTAGGCGGAGCTAAAGAGGAAGGTTTTAACCTCCCTTGAACATTGTTAAAGTTGAGGCTTGTTTTACTTCATCTGGGAGGCTATTCCAGGTTTTTGCTGCATGAAACTTAAACGCTGCTTCACCCTGTTTAGTTCTAACTCTGGGCACGAGCAGAGGCCAGAACCTCGTCACCTAGGCCAGCCTTTCTCAAACTTTTTCAGTCAGGGCACCTTTCAAGAATGCATAAAATTTCAAGGCACCCCAGTTTAAAATATAATTTAAAAACACTGCATAACCCAAATTTAAATGGAAATGTCCTGTTTATTTAGACAGGACAGTAATGAACAGAGCATAATACGAACTGTAAATAACAATAACAATAATAATAACAACTTTATAGCACCTTTAAAAACAGAGGTTTGCAAAGCAATTCACAAAATAATTAATCAGAGACACAAATGCCATAAAACCGTAAGAGGTGGACCGCACAATACAAGAACCCAACAACAAATCCTGACCAGGAGAACTAAACTGAAGTGCAGGATGCAGTTAAAATAAAATAAAAAGGGGCAGACATAACAAAAATAAATAAAATAAGATACAATACGATAAGAAAAAGATCCATGTTCCATGCACCAGAGATAAGCAGGAATGTTTTTCCATATAGTGCTTGTTTTCATCCGTGCTATATGCGCATGCACACACACCCACAAACACAAAAAATTAACGAGAGATGGAGAAAGATGTACATGCGCGCGTGCAGCGCACATACGCGCTCACACAAGCCGGGGGTGGGGGTGACCACAATCAATGAGAGACATGAGCCTGGTGCGACGCACACAGCCGCCCTATCCTGGCAGGTATGGATGAGAGGCAGACACGGAGCTCCTGGTTCACAGTCCTCAGTCGCTCCCTGTACTTGTTCTTGATGTATGTCAGGCTTGAAAAGCTCAGTTCTGATATTCCAATTGTCAAATATATACAAGTGGAAGTGTTTTGTCGTTAAACACCTTTATAACAATCGCGTTAGTTGAGCTGTATGCACGAAGGGCGCCGTCATAGCCGCAGGCGCAGTTCAGAAAAGTTGTGATATATGACAGCTCTGAGCGCGCCTGTCTCTGGCTCAGTGCAAGCCAACAAGTATTTATTTATTTATTTTTTACGTAATTTTTTGGCGGCACCCTGGCAGCACTGCGTAAATATAAATATATATCAGATTGATATTAATATTAATAAATGGGACACCACCTCGGTTTTACAGGCCCAAGGGAACTGTTCAGTCTCATAAATCTAAAAGGAAGAGAATTCTTCTCGTTTTCGAATATGACTTAATATAAACAGAGAAACACTAATGTCTTTTTGTTATTTTATTAAAAATTATACAAATGAATAATGGTGACTAAAACGATGGGAAGCATTAAAACACAAAAAGGGTTGAATACAGTTCTGGGAACATCATTAAAGACATTAATACAGGGATGGTTAATAGCAGAGCAATAAAACATTTACTTTCAGAGGATATTGTGGAACCAGGAATGTTTGGAAATGTTAATCTATATTATTATTATTATTATTAAAACTTAACTGAGGGGCTTTTTAGTGGAAGAAGATGACATTGAGTGTGTTGTCTTGTACAGCCTGTTTTCTTATTTATTTATTTCTGTAAAGCCCTTTGATGAAACTGATGTAATATTGAGCTATGAAAATAAAACTTTATGGAAAACTCAAAAGGCATTAGAAGAATTTCAAAGTACAAAAGACTGTAGTATTACTTTCCTACAAAGTCCAATTAAATGAAAGTATATATAATAGACACATAGATAAGATCAAGAAACTTTCAAATCCTGCAAACAATAAGCATCCTTTTCCTCATTTCAGCCGGATCTCTGTCTGCAGCCGGACATAAAAGATGAGGCGTCTTTCAGCGTCCTCTAAACCAGATGTGATCTGTGATTATGACTCAGGGCTGACCTCTGACCTCTGCCGGCTGGAGGACACAAGTTCAACACATTTACTTTACAATTCAGTGGCCGATCAGTCCGAGGGCAAAACACAACAGATCCTCGTCACCAGCGCCATATGTTTTCTGAGTTGAAGGAAAATGTAGAAGTGTCACAAAAAGAAAAATCTTTCATTGAGGGATTAATGCTCTGTAATAAAATAGAGCTAACAGCTGGATTTTAGGAATAAAAGGAAAAATCTTATTATTATTGATTTACTCTGTAAAAAGTGACTTAAAGGTTTAGATTACAAGTGACAGTAAGTTTTACATCTACAATTTAAAATCGAAATCATAGAATAGCAGGTCACAATTAATAAGTGAGAAAACGTAAGGTGTAATTCCGTGAATGACCAGACGAGGGCATGCTTTCTCCAGACTGAACCCTGAAGGCACAGGACACTAATAATAATGCCCACTCACTGTCCACTGTCTCCATTTAACCTATCGAGCTCTGGGCAGGAACATGCTGCTATAATCATTCAGGAGTTTCACACAGGTCTTGGTTTTAATGATTATTCTCATGTTATTTTTATACGTATCACGGTCAACAAATCATTTAATAATGAGAGTATTCTTCCACTCATTTTCTGGTTTGGGAATATCAAGAACTCTCAGTTGTACTCGGTATCAGGGACTCATACTCACACTTGATATGGCAATATTTATGGGCCCACAACCGAACGTATTAATCAACGTATCTTCTGCTTCGGACCAGATCCACAGCACATCTTTATGGTTTAGTAAAGTCCAGGTATATGTATTTTATGTTAAGGCCCAATCCCAATTCCCTTCCCCTTAGCCCCACCCCTTCCAAATGGAGGAGTAAGGGGCTGGGCTAAGATTATAGGCTACCCCGAAGAACCCCTAAGATGTTACTACGACCACAAAAACAAAAACAACTGTTATTTTACATTATGTTTTTTTATCTCGGCGAAAAAAGAGAGACAAGTTATGCATTAGCAAATAAAAAGTTTTTAAAAGTGTTGTAAATACACACACATCGATGTGAAGCTAACGTTAGCAAACAGCAATTTTGATAAAACCTTTGAAGAACAAAACGGGTTAGTGCTTAAACAAGATTAAAGGAACATAAAACAGCACTGTTGTTATTTTAAATCTTTATTTTTGCCCAAATGAGTCACATCTGGCACCTCTCTCTCTCACAGCTGCGGAGCCAGTGAACACAATGCATGCTGGGACATTACCATACCCCTTCGTTTGAAGTGTGGTCCTCCAAAATCTATGTTTGAAAGAGTGCACTGCTCTAGCCCTTGATCCAAAGGAGAACTGGGACACCTCTTCATCTCTTGTGAACGAGGGAGGCTGTGATGAAGTGAGCTAATAGCTTCTACTCGTCCCTCATCAAGCAGTTCTGTTTTTGCAAGGTTTAGCTGCAGGTGATGGTCCTTCATCCAGAGCAGAGACCGTTGAATCATCAGGTTGAAATGACAGGTGGAGTTAAGTGTCATCTGCATAGCAGTGATAGGAAAAGCCATTCTTCTGAATGACAGAGCCAAAGGATGTCATGTATATGGAAAAGAGTAGCGGTCCAAGCACTGAGCCCTGTGGCACCCCTGTATTGAGATGTTAGGACTCAGAGACCTCGTTTCTCCAGGATACTCTGAATGACCTATGCGAGTAAGCGGTAAGACTTGAACCATTGCAACGCCATTCCAGAGACATCCATCGCCCTGAGAGAAGACAGGAGGATGTGATGATTAACAGTGTCAAAAGCAGCAGACAGATCCAGTAAGATGAGTACAGATGACTTGGATGTTGCCTTTGCCAGTCTCAGGGCTTTGATGACAGAGCAGTGCAGTCTTGGTGGATGTCCGCTCTTGAACCCAGACTGGTTCTGGTCCAGGAGGTTGTTCTGTGTGAGAAAGGATGAGAGCTGAGTAAACACAACTCGCTCCAGAGCTTTGGCAATGAAGGGAAGGAGGGAAACCGGTCTGTAGTTTTCTAGCAGTGTAGGGTTAAGAGTGGGTTTCTTCAATAGTGGTATGATGTGGGCCTCTTTGAAAGCTGTGAGGAATGACCCAGTGGAGAGAGAGACAAGTTGATGATGTGGGTGAGAGCAGGCAAGACAGATGGAGAGATGGCCTGAAGGAGATGTGTGGGGATGGGATCCAGCGGGCAGGTGGTAGGGTGGTTAGAACTAATGACCTTAGAAACATCTGCTTCAGTTAGAGGTGAAAAAGAAGAGAGCAAACACATATCAGGGGTCTGAATGAGCTCGACAGGTGGTGGCGCAGAGAACTGACTGCTGATGGCGGTCGTTTTCTTTATAAAGAAAGACGCAAAATCATCAGCTGTTAAACCGATGAAGGTGGGGGAGCAGGCGGACAAAGGAGGTCAGAAAAGGTATTAAAGAGAGTGCGCGAGTCAGGTGTATAATGTACATAATAGTTACTAAAATGTAATAGGAATATTATACCCCCACCCTCCTCTGTCTGCGTGTTGTGTCTTGGATGAAAAAATTTATTAAAAAACGCATCCTTCGTTAATAAAAAAAAATTGCTATTTGGGTTAGTATTGCATGTTGGGCTACTAAAGACTACCTGTCTGAAAGGGTACGAGGCATTTTCATTTCTGAAAGCCCTGGATTGTTGTTTGTTATGGTGAAGACGTAGATGAGTCCCACGATAAGGTTCTTAATTTACTGCTCTTTCTTCCCAATCTCTTATGGTCTACAACCAAAAAGGGACATCTTAAATCCAAAAGACAAAAACAATAAGCACTACTTTAGAGACAGTCACCAGGACAAGCCCAGAGAACAGCAGCTGCTCCTCCAAATTAAGAGGAGCTGAGAGAGGCTTGGTCATTGGTTCTGGAAGACTTTTGGAGACTTTCCAACATGGTTTAAATAATGTTAAGAGATAAAAGACTGGCAAGAAACAGGCCTCCGGAGGGAAAAGAATGTACTCTGGGAGACAAGACGTACAAGCAGTCGCACCGTAAAGGTGAGAGGATGCTAGGGTGATTCTCAGGGTACATGAAGATATTAGCTAAAAAAAAAATTTTTTTTAATAAAAATTATTTTGTGTTTGTTGCAAAAAAAAGTACAAGAAAAAATATATATATATATCTTTGTTGCCCTCTTCTGGTGAATATAGAGTAGTGTTTGAACCAAGTAGAGCACATTTTGTGCAAATACTCTGCAAATGAAAGATTTATATTATAAAACTGCATGTTTAAACTTTATCTCCATTGTATTTGAATATTGTCTTTTTGAAAGTGACCCGTGATTTAAAATGCATCAAAAAGGAGGTGGCATTAAACAGAGACCACAATAAAATGTTTTACACTGCTTTATTTCTGCTTAATTTGCAAACTAACTCCAGCATACTAACTATGCAATCAATTGGGTTTTATAAAAAATACTCGGTGCTCGATTTATTAGTCTGGCTATGTGGCTAGGCTTAGGGTTGTGCCGATGGACGATGGCTGACCAACATCACAATGGAGAAACACCATTGTGATGCCCCGCCCCCGCCCCGCTGCGAGTCTTGCGAGTCGAGTATGTGAGCGGAGTGGAGCAGCGGCAATTTCCCCTTCACGCTCTATGCATTCAAGAATCACTCCGCTCCAGCTCCGGGTTTACCATCTCCGCTCCCCGCTCCACTCCCTATACATTCAAGAATCACTCCGCTCCAGCTCCGGGTTTACCATCTCCCGCTCCACGCTCTATGCATTCAAGAATCACTCCGCTCCAGCTCCGGGTTTACCATCTCCCGCTCCACGCTCTATGCATTCAAGAATCACTACGCTCCAGCTCCGGGTTTACCATCTCCCGCTCCCCGCTCCACTCCCTATGCATTCAAGAATCACTCCGCTACAGCTCCGGGTTTTCCATCTCCCGCTCCCCGCTCCACTCCCTATGCATTCAAGAATCACTCCGCTCCAGCTCCGGGTTTACCATCTCCCGCTCCACGCTCTATGCATTCAAGAATCACTCCGCTCCAGCTCCAGCTCCGGGTTCACTATCTCCCGCTCCACGCTCTATGCATTCAAGAATCACTACGCTCCAGCTCCGGGTTTACCATCTCCCGCTCCCCGCTCCACTCCCTATGCATTCAAGAATCACTCCACTCCAGCTCCGGGTTTTCCATCTCCCGCTCCCCGCTCCACTCCCTATGCATTCAAGAATCACTCCGCTCCAGCTCCGGGTTTACCATCTCCCGCTCCCCGCTCCACTCCTCACTCACTGATATCAGAAACACCGCTCCATCTTCGCTCTGAGGAAATTTGCGGCTAAACTGCTAAAGTAGTGATCCATCTGTATCAAGCTGGTTGTTTAATTAAACCGTGTGAGTTCTGAACACTGCACTATGTTTATTTAAATCTTTTCGTCTCTACACATATGAGGCTACATATTTCTCATGTCTGTAAGGCAAACCTGCTGAATTTCAGTTTATTTGAGACGTGCTCCAGTTCATGAGCAATGAAAGCGATCACTTCCGCGACCTCATAGTGTACTTATTTGCTTCTTATTTATTAAATACATGCAATTGGCCGAAGAAACCTTTATTAAAATTAAGAGACAATTTGTACAAAACGAAAAAGTCTTTTTACAAAACAAAACGTAATATTAAACTAAATATAACCACCAAAATCATTTCTGACCCACTCACATATTTGCACTTAGTAAGTAATTTCTCTTCAATAAACCCTTTGAAAAGTTTTTATAACAATGGTTTTTATATGGTTCATATTGACATGGTCATAAATATTGGTTTTATAGTCATTTCTGTTTCCAGCCTTTAAAGTGTCACTATTAAATGTATAAATGTCCTGTGAACAGTCAGAACCAGTTTAATGTTGTGGAGTTGCCTTTTTAAAGAGAACTAATGGATAAATGTATTTTTCTTGAGGTTCATTGTAAAGAACAAATGTAAACTTATAATGTATAAGGCCTGTGGAAGTTCTTACATCCAACACAGACCTCACAAGTGAACAATACCAAAGGCTCTAATTAAGGGTGCTCCGATTGATCGGTCGCCGATCATGATCGGCCGATAATTGCTTTGGGATGTTTGATCGGCGGTCTCTATCAAGGCCGATCCAGAAGAGCCGATCAGATGACGCAAAACTCGTGAGACAATTTTTACGCGCTGCTAAAAATGGCTTCACCGGTCTGGCAATTCTACACGGTGTGTGAAAAAGACAAATAAATTAATGATTGTTTTCTTTTCTTGTTAATAAAAGGTACAAAGACAGATATTTCTCTGATGCAGTCAAGCCCCAGATACGTGGGCTGCTTTCCGATGTCCTGGCCACTGGACTGGAGCAACAGGATGGTGAGGCGAGTTCGGCTGCAAGCGGGTCTGGACCCCCAGAGAAAGTACCACGAACTGGCTCATTGCATGCTATGTATGCTAAATTGTTGGGTGGAGATCGGGAATGTGGTGGCAGTGACATCAGCAGCTCAGCATCATTGCAATTGAATCTCTACCTGTCAGAGGCGGTTATCCCACAAAGCGGACAACCACTTGTTTATTGGCAGAACAATAAAAGCCGCTTTCCGGCTCTCGCACAAGCAGCACGAACCTACCTCTGTGCACCGTGCACAAGTGTTGATAGCGAGCGACTTTTTAGCACAGCAGGGAATATTGTAGATGAGAAGAGGAACAAGCTGTCAGCCAAAAATGCAGAGATGCTTATATTTATAAAGAAAAATCTGCCATTGATGCTTAAGAAGTAAGCTTTGGGAGATCTAATAATCTCTATCTCCTGTTACGGACCGGCAAGACAACCCAAATGCAGACACACAAGTAAAGGAATATAAAACAGATTTATTGAGGCACAAAGGTATGACAAGTTCTTCTGGGATAACGAGAGGACACAGGACAAAACCGGGGCTGGACTGGAACTGGATCGAGGACGAGACTTGAAGGTACAGGAACAGACGAAGACGGAACAGGAACAGGACATACGGCAGGACTGGACGGATTGGAGTTAGTATTACGATCTGGCAACGAGGAGCAGGCTGCGGTGCTTCTTATCCTCTGTTGATTGCCAACTCGGCTCAGCTGGTCTTGCTCCGCCGGCGCTCCCGCACACCTGTTTCTCATCTGCGAGTCTGTAGGGGCGGGGGAGCCGGAGGCGGAGGCCGCAGCCAACTGATCAGAGTCCTGAGCGACCGTGACATCTCCCCTCTCTCTTTCTCTACCTCACTCTCCCTCTCTCTACCTCTCTAAATGCCCACAAAAAAAAGCAAAGTTATAGATAGATACAGATATGGAAGTTAGTATAATATAGTTAGTAATATATTAATATTAAGTGTATTAGAAAAACTGATGGCTGACTGACTTTTTTTTTTTATATATTCTACAGGGAAGTTGTATTTGTCAAGCCCTAAGCTGTTCCCAATAACCAAGCACAGGCTGCTAAGTTAATATGCTGCTGAACATGTTGCTTGCAAATAAATACACAGTTGTCAATTCATGATAAGTTGTCTTCTCTTAATTGTAATACTTAATGTACATTGTTGTTAAATAATATAGTTTAATAAATAATGCTACATGATAAATAGAAGGCTTCAAATAGACCCTGTAATGGGTGATCGGTATCGGGTGATACAGCTTCCAGTAATCGGGGATCGGTGATCGGTCCCAAAAATCCTGATCGGAGCACCCTTAGCTCTAATGTCAAAGGTCAAGGGGAGAAACATAACAGAAGCAAACATTCAAATTTCATCATTATGGGGTTTTACAAACTATGAAGAAGAATGTTTTATTATTTCAGAGGAGACATAAGCTACATTTTTATACTATTTATTTATTCTCTAAGGTCATCTATTTATATGAGTTTGTGCTTAATTATAGTGCGCGTAACAAACAAAATAGAATAGAACTTTACCAAAGTGAAATGTTTCCTTCAGCTCACCAGTACATGAGACAAATATACAACATAAAGCAGAGTCAGTCATAAACACATGGGACAAACTACTTTTTAAAGACAGCTTTAGTTGCCAGTATGACTCCAGCGCTGACCAGAAACAAGAGCTCACATAATAACGGTAAGAGTAGCCTCAACTGTTTTATTCTCATTGGACTGATTTATTGCGATTATTGCGATTATTGCAGGTAACAAGGTTTTTGTAAGAATTGCTGCTGGAACAGAGAAATTTCCCCATTGTGGGACGAATAAAGGATTATCTTATCTTATCTTAACTCAGTTACAAGTTTTTAAAGAAGTTGCACAGCATGAGCACCATGTCCACGCCAGTGTTCCTTTTGTAGTATTTCTTCTGTAGTATTTCTTGATTTAAAGGCTGTTTCTCATGTTACGCAAGTTAAACGGAGATCGTCTGGATCAACTGGTGACAGCGCTGTTTACATCGAGTTATAATCCACAAACCGCTCTTGAATCAAAGCCGTCACGTTCGTCGTTTCTTTCTCATCGACACTAAAAGAGACATCATTAAAGACATGTCCGCTGTAAAAGAATCACATCAATGTAATTTAAGAGAAATAATACCTATATTTCCTGGTTTGTAAAAGTGGGGTCCTAGAGAGGAACGCCCACAAAAAACATCTGCATGTCGCCAGACAAGCGGCTTCACCAGTTGATCCGTCACACCGGACTGTTTTCGTAGAGGCTAAAACAAAGCGCCCTCGTGGTTGTGGCTTGTTTTTCAAAGCAGCTCAAACTCTGCAGATGTAGTCATTTTGAACATGGATTACTCCATAGACGTGTAACACTAGTGAAGACAGGATTAGCTCCGCCAGTTTCTTCGTTGACTACATTTACACTTTTCTGCAGCAAAGCCTCTAAAACACGACCCTTTTAAAATGTGGTCACACTCACAAACAGACAAAGACACGGACAAACCTGGATTGTTGCAGGCGACGTCCCAGACGAGACTGTGACTCTGCAGCGGGAGGCGGACAAAGACGTCTGCTGTGAGCGAGTCTTCGTGTTTACACAGAGAGAATACTCAGAGTAGGACGGTGTTTTATTCATAAATGTCCGTCCTTAAAGTCGGCAGGCGTTGTTGGACAGCTCGTCGGCCATGGCGCTCAGACTGTCACACTTGTTTTTCAGACTGGGGTTACTGGTAGGGTGGGCGGATCGATCCTTAATATCGATACTTTCGGGGTTGTATTGAAAATGATCAATTCAAAAGTCAAAATATCGATATTAAGGGTTTTTTTAAACCAGTGATTTAATTTATTTTGCATTAAATATAATATTTAAAATGAGCTTGTATATTACACTTTCTCTTATGAAGCTCCTTTCGCACGTCACTCACATTGGTCACCCCTCTCTGCTCTGCTGTGTTTTGTTGCCCTGCCGTCACGTGACTTCGCAGCGCCAACAGCAGCAGCTGCAGAGAGAGAGAGAGAGAGAGAGAGCCTGCCTTGGTATCATGGAGCTGGCAGATAAAAAAAAAAACGGAGCGCTGTGTGGAAGTATTTTACTGCTGTGAATGAAAACACAGCGAATTGCGACGTCTGTAAAAAGGTCATTCGTTACTTTGGTAACACCACCAACCTACACAAACACATAAAACGACATGACAAAGAGAGCTCAGAACTACAAAAAGAAAGAGAGGAGGCAAATCTTTCAGACAGAGCCCCGCCGGCAGCGCGACAGAAGTCACTGGCAGAGTCCTTTCAACTTCAGAAATATTATCCAGGTAGCTAATACTGGTAAAAATATGTTTTAGTCATATTTGATCTTCAGCATGAAGTTTCATCACCATAGTTGTTTTAACAAAACGTAACCATTGGTAATATAAATCACAAATTAACAATGCTTACACTAACCATAGTGGTATTTTCTGTAAAACTGCGGTTTTATACACCACAAAATCTTATCTAAAGTGATTATTTTGCTGGTGTTGAAAAATTTATAAAAAAAATAAATAAAATGAAAAATATATATATAAATATTGTTAACAAAAAAAGTGCCATTTGTTACATTTGTACACAATGATGCCACAAGAGGGAGACAAAGACCCCAGTTTAAATAACAGTATTCTTTTTGTTCACCTGGGAAAGGATGGAGAGTATAATATGTGTGTTATCATGTGTATGCAACAGTCCTGCTTTTACTGCCATAGTTTAGGTTATAAAATATATTTTGTGTTACGTACATATTTCCTGTAATTTTGCACTTTTATTTTGTGACTAGGAAAAGTAGGAACTATTGTTCACTGTGGTCGGTTCCGCCCATGCGATTACTCAAGAGACACATTCGTGCAATCAGAGAAAGCATGGCAAGACAAGCTAAGATAGTTGTTAACAAGGTGAATAGTAAATAAGTCCTCATTCTACCTCCTGAATATGGGTCAACCAGCGAGGTAAAACAAATGTGCCATTTTATTATTCTATGATGAGGCCAATATCAGTGAATGTGGAGCAATGGCCATGACATCCATGTTTATTTACAATCTATGGTTGTAGCTGTGTCTTTTTTTTTTTTTTGCACAAAAACCAGTGGGTTATTAGGCTGTATATTATGTGTCCTTCATTGACAGACCGGACAAGAAACATGGCACTGTTTGGTGAGTAAAATTCTAATTGTTTATTTGTCTCTTTATTAAGAGTTTATCTTAAGAGCTATGCTAACGGACCTTAAGGCTTTTACTAAATAATTAAAACCTTTGACAGAAAAGTATATATTTTGTATTTTAAGTAATATTTCTAGATTCATGTTCGATCTGAGGAAGTCTCATATAAAGATGTGGTGCATCATTTGAACTGTTCATGAAGACAGTACAATGTGGTTATCATTTTCTAAAATACAAGTACGGTAGTTGATGTAAAACCAGGACATTACTGTGATTAGACGAGTGACACTTCTATAATATTGACTTAAATATGTTTGTACTTTATTTGTTCTGAACATCACTATTTTGTGTTTAGACCAAACTGAGAGAAAAGTTTATGATGCTTTAGTCAGATTTAAATCTTATTATTGCTGTCTTAAGGTAAAAAAGTGTTACATTTTAATAAAGTGATCCTATAATGAAAGACTGATTTAAATCTATATTAATAGTATTGACTTTGACAGTTTCTAAATGTATGAGGCAGTTGGAGGAGTCAGAAAACTCCATCAAGAGTCTTCATATTAACTACATTTAATGGACTACACACTATTTTTAATTATAATGTTTTTTATTTTTGTTTTGGACCAACTTTGTCTGAAATAAAGGTTGAATATTGCTGACATTGTTACAATATAATAAATCTGTCAGTATTCTTGGGGCCATTGTATTTGACTTGTCTGTGTGTTGTTCCTGTAGGAGGTGATCCACACAAACCTG
The DNA here is from genome assembly GCA_024416835.2 of Perccottus glenii. Taxonomy (NCBI): domain Eukaryota; kingdom Metazoa; phylum Chordata; class Actinopteri; order Gobiiformes; family Odontobutidae; genus Perccottus; species Perccottus glenii. Next base: position 3,415,901 of record CM044564.2, on the reverse strand, counting down.
ACCAGTGCTGCTGAAGACCAGACTCCTGCCACTTCTGTCATCGGACTTTTTACACACCAGACAATAACCAGCACTTATTCATGTGCATTACTCTAATGCTTTTCTAATGAACTATACATTACAAAACATATTTTTACACCATACTTTTCACATGTCACTGTTTGCACTTATTTTTCACTCATGACATCCTCTTGTTCTTATTTAAGGCCATTTTAAAACACTCTGCAGAAGTTAAAGACATAAGTTAGGTTGTATTAATAAATGGTACAAATATCAGAAATAGATAAAGATTAATAAAACTAATTTAATGTGTTCAAGACCTGGTTGATACTACCTTCAACAGTTAATTATAAAATCAGATTCATGTTAAATGATGTAGACAATGTGTAGTTTCTAAAGATTGCAGATCCATTATGAACAGTAAATATTAGGACTTGTAGAAGCTGATATAGTGTGGCTGGTTCTATTAAGTGTCTGGTTCTGAAGATGAAGTATAAAACACAGATCCTGAGGTGTGGCAGACATGAGCTTTATTTTCAGGAGCTGCAGGTGAAGCTGCTCCAGGTTCTTCTTTGTCACAGTCACAGGTTTGACACAGGTCTAATCTTCATGTAACTGCTCCACAGTGGTTCACAGGACGTCCTGCTCTTCCTCACAGGCCACACAGAGACAGGGACAAAAACAATACAGTCATTAATGTGCAGCCATTAAAACAGAGAAAGACATGTTTCAGCAGAAAGTCAGCAGACTTTGAGACTCTACATGTGACTAAATACTTGTGTGCTTCTTAATTTAAACACTAACAGTCGTCCAGGTGACACTAAAAGAAACAGACATTAAAAGTGGATCTGAGAGTCGTCTGAAGCTTCATCTGTGTCCAGAGTCCACTGTGTGTTTTATAAACCAGTTCATGTGTAAAGCTAAATGACAGTTCTTTCTAAACGCTGCACGTTTGCTGTAGGCTTCTGTCTTTACCACTGTATGATCTAAAAGATCATGTATAGCTTTATAAATCTACTATTTGAATATTGTTGTGTGTTATCTGCTTAAATATTACTGTTTTATTATTCGATTTTAAGATAGTAATGAGTGATTATAACTGAGTTCCTTAATTATTATTGGATTAACCTCCAACATTTATTCTTTATTCAGATTGTGGCGCTGCAGTTTGTCAAAGTCCAGCTGTTCTTCTCTGGCCTCAGCTCTGAAGTCCAACCCCTCACATCTGAGAGTCCTGCATCTGAACTTTAACGACCTGAAGGAGTCAGATGTTCAGGAGCTGCTTGAACTCCAACAGAGTCCTCAGTGTCGACTGGAGACTCTGAAGTGAGTAGATGCTGTAGTGAACAGAGGCCAATCAGAGCCTCGTCTGATTCTCTGTAAAACATGTTTGTGCAGACAAGACAACTTGTATATGACAATATGTAACCTTTGAACTCTGTACATGAATAAACAATAAAAAAATATACTTTTTAAATTCAGTTTTTAAAAAGCATTCATTCAACTTGAACAATTCAGTAGCGGCAGGGCGGCAGTGGTAGAGCGGCCGTCCTTCAACCGGAAGAGTGAATGTACTTGGTGATGGTCGGAGAGTACGTAGGCTGCCACGTCTCTGTCAGTCTGCCCCAGGGCAGCTGTGGTTACAGATGTAGTTTACTACCACCAGTGTGTGACTGTGGAGTGAATGAATAAATGTTATGTAAAGCGTCTTTGCGTCCCCAGAAAAGCGCTATATAAAATTGATGTAATAATAATAATATTCAGTCTGAGTACTTCTTCATATTCACATAAAACATACTCAGCTCCAGTTTCTAGTGGCACAAATATCAGCCCATATTTAAGTCTAAGTTTTATTGCAATAAATTGTGTTAAGACTCAGAAAAAATAAAAAATAAAAGCCATTAAAATGTGAATCTTTGTTTGGTTCAGTCTTTTATTTGGACCTGATTAAGATGGACTCGACCAGGTTTTAGTTGGACTTGACCAGGTTTTAGTTGGACTTGAACAGGTTTTAGTTGGATTTGAACAGGTTTTAATTGGACTTATACAGGTTTTAGTTGGATTTGACCAGGTTTTAGTTGGATTTGAACATGTTTTAGTTGGATTTGGCCAGGTTTTAGTTGGATTTGAACAGGTTTTAGTTGGATTTGACCAGGTTTTAGTTGGATTTGAACAGGTTTTAGTTGGATTTTACCATGTTTAGGTTGGATTTGAACAGGTTTTAGTTGGATTTGACCAGGTTTTAGGTGGATTTGAACAGGTTTTAGTTGGATTTGACCAGGTTTTAGGTGGATTTGAACAGGTTTTAGTTGGATTTGAACAGGTTTTAGTTGGATTTGAACAGGTTTTAGTTGGATTTGACCAGGTTTAAGTTGGATTTGAACAGGTTTTAGTTGGATTTGAACAGGTTTTTGTTGGATTTGAACAGGTTTTAGTTGGATTTGAACAGGTTTTAGTTGGATTTGAACAGGTTTTAGGTGGATTTTGGACGTCTTCTCAGAAGTTATTTGGACTATTCTTCTTTGCTTCAGTTTAAACTTCACTGAACTACAGAAGCCTTAAAGGACGTGTGTCTCTATGTGTCGGTGTCTTCCTCTGGTGTTTCCTCTTCAGTGTCCCACAGCTGCACACGTCCCTCCAGAGCCGTGAGGAGGCGGGGCTCCGAGGGGTGGAAAGACAGGGACTGCACCACGGCTTTCCCCACGAGCAGCTTCAGAGACAGAGAGCCCTGCACACAACCACAAAGAACAGGTCAAACTAGGCTGTTTTCAGAGATTATACACTGTTAACTCTGAACCAACCTCCACCAGGTCCCAGAAGTAAACGTGTCCGTCCTCGGAGCAGCTCAGGACGTGGGTGTCTTTATGGGACAGACAGCAGTCCAACTTGTAGCCCTTCATCTTGTGTCCCTTGTATCTGAGAAAAAAACAAAACCACAAACCTGTTTTGCAGATTAGTCTCAGTCAACGTCCTTTTTTCTAAAAGTTTAAATGAGAAGAGATTTATTTGGACAAACTGAAGAAAACTGGAGATCAGTCTAACTCTGAAATCAGAGCTACATCTTTAGGTTAAGGTCTAAATTTTGGTTTGATGTAATGTCTTGGTATTTTAAGGTTGGTTTTAGAAAAAAGAGTTTTAAAGCTTTAAATCAACCCTGCCTAACTTTTATCCAGCAGAGGGCGCAGATGCCCCTCTGTGCAACTGTAATGTCAGCAGCGCTATATTTGTTACAAGTCGAGACTATCCCAGCGTCACGTTTCTTAGAAAGAGCCTGTCTCAGAAACAGTCATTTTAGTGTCTTTAGTCCAAACTCTGTAGGTCCAGTGCATCGGCCTGTTTTCTTTATTATTTGTGTCGTGTGGTAGAGCCTCACTCAATAATCTCTGGAGATAAGTCCTTGTCCCGGGACAGGAATGTTACAGGAGGTTTGTGTCCAGCAGAGGGCGCTGTGTCAGTGACATAGACATGATTTTACTGATCTACTGTCTAAGGACCATCAACAGAAGAGAGAAGAGATATTTTTGGGCTAAAAGTTGTTTTACAAGTGCTACTTTAACTAGCGGGACCTGTCCTGTGAATGTCTGTAATAATTGGACTAGAGGTCCTTGTTGTTATGGAGAAATCGGTACAATACTGTACATCTGACAGGACACTCACTCTCCGAGCATCTCCCCTGAGCTCTTGTCCAGCAGACGGAGGGTGGAGTCCAGGCTGGAGCTGAGGGTGCACTGTCCGTCCTGAGTGAAGCACACACACGTGATGGGACCTGGGACACAACAAGGACACTGGTAATGAGCTCTCCATTCTGTTTTTAGGATATAGTGATCTAATTCAGTTGTGAGTTGGTTTTGTGACAATTTTGGGACATTTCTGAGTCTCAGAAAAACCCACTGAAGAGAAACTCAGAGGAAAACTGAGCAAAACTATCGGACAGACTGTTCACTGGGCTCAGTCTGACTGGACACTATTAAGACCGTTTACCTCCTCATTGCTCCACGTTTGGAGTCAGAGAGATTTGGTCATTTTTGTGTCACAATTTGTCATGTTTTCCCTGTTTTTATTCCGTTTAAACGACTCTGATCTTTGCGCTGTTCACATTTTTGGACCAAACCAAAAGTGTGAACACATCCGAAGCCTTCATGAGTAAAGAAGCTCACGGACAGCATCACCGGAGCCTCTTCATTAAACTGCACACAATTCACTTTCTGCAAAAAAACACATCAAAATCAAACCAAAGCCAAAACTAAAAAGTGAACATTTGAAGATCACGTCGAGGAACTGACCCCTGCGTGACCTCTGAGTTTCTGAGTGACTTGTCCTGAGGCCACGTCCCACAGGATCACGGTTTTATCCGAGCTGCAGGAACAGATCTGACTGTTGTCGAAGGAACTGTGGAGAAACAAGATCAGATAGATGTTAGGTCTTTATGTTAAACTGTATGTCTCCACCAACTGTCAGACTGTATTACACATGGTTTTGGACCATATCTCGTCTTTAATAAAACAGAAAAGTCCATCATTGTTACCATCTATAATAATATGTCTATGGTTGAAATACTGGAGTTAAAACAAAGCCTGTGCTCGTGTTGAAGGACTCCTGAGCTGACCCTGAGGTCATGGAGTCTGTGTAGTCTCTGACCTGTCAGCATCCAGCACCTCGTATCCATGACGACCCCCTGCCGACAGTCGATCGTCCGGCAGATGCTGTGGGAGCTGTGGACCCTGGGGTTTGGGCCGAGGAGCGCATGGCCCTATGTCCACAACATTAAACATGAACATAAAGCAGACACACGTTTATACTTTTTACAAATGAATAAGACAAGTATTCAAAGACAGTTTTACTGTTTACTTTCAATAGATTTGTAAATATAACAAGAGTAAATGAAATGTCATATTGGTTTGGTAAATTGTAGCCAAAGACCTAAATATAAACTACTTTAAGAGAAGTTCTCACAGCATTTCTGTTTGAAATAAAAAAGTTTTCCTATTTTTGTATTTCTCCATGATTTTCAGAAAGGTCTTGTTCAAAAATAATTTGATTGTGTTTCCATTTTGTTGATTCGAATGACTTCTTTGGTTTTGTAATGTCTTCCTTGTTCCATAGAAGAGTCTTGTGCAGGAGAAGCTGTGGCTCTGACACAGTTTCCATGCTAGTAGAGCCTGCTGTAGAAAGATGATCGTTTTAGAGCTCATGTTCAACACTGGATTGACTTTGGAATAGAAACTGTAGACCACCAACCTCTTGGAATATGTTCAAAGGATGAAGTGCCAGAGTGAGTCTGGGTTCCTCAGGCTTTGTTCAATCCATTTGATTTTAAAGATATCATTTAAATCTATCAAATCCAAAAGTTCAACACCTCCACATCCTTGGAACTGGTTAATATTGATTTTTCATCTGAAGTCTATCAATAGTTGATTGATTTCTTTGCATGTGTCTTCACTGACCTCTAGTGACAAGGCAGGGTAAACAAATCTGGACACGCCTTCTGCTTTTGTCAAAAGACTTCTTCCCCAAATGGACCTGTCTCTTTGTAGACATACATTTAATATTGTTTAGTTTTTTTAACTTGGGGACAAAATTCACCTTTTCTCTTTCTGCTCCATCTTTTGTGATATGTATTCCTAAATATTTAACATCTTTTTTCACTAAAATATCACAAATTGAACTCTCAGCTCAATCATATAAAGTCAGAATCTCACATTTGGATGTGTTTAATATAAAAACCAGATGCAGCAGAAGTTCTTGATTTGTTTTATGGCTTTCCCTGAAGTTTATCTTTTAAAAATAGAACTGTGTCATCTGCCAATTGTGTGAGTTTTATTTCTCTTTGGAAGATGTTAATTCCAATAATATTTAGTTCATTTTTAATTAAATATTGATAGAATTTGAATAAAACCTGTTTGTGTGTCACTAATGATGTTTGAAAGAGCACTTTTAAGGCAGTGTTGATGTTGGGTGCTGCCTTTAAGGTTGCTATGCTGTTGTCAAGGAATCAGCGGAAGGAAAAAAAAAAAAAGAAAAGGAACGGACTAAGTCAGACTGCGTGAAGGCAATGTTCTTATGCTAAAACCTTGCTAAACTTTACAATTACGAAAAGAAAATAATAATAATACAACTTTAAGCTTTATATTCCCAGCGTGGTGAGTAAGACATATGTTGTTCAAGTGAATTGATCGTTTCTGAGGTGTAATATTGTAAGTAGGTTGCTATTTGTGATTAGCAGCTAATGTTATACACTTGTTTAATGTTGGTGTAGACATTTACTGTGGGTTTATTTACGTTGTTTGTTGAAATGTTTATGTAATATCTTTTTACATTTAGTTTAAACAAAAGATTAATATGCTTTAGTAACGCATAGACTGTTCTAAATATGTGGTGATGTTAAGTGCCAATATGTAGCATTATAGCAGTATAGGAAAGTGCTATATTTGAGTTAATCACAGATTGTATTTGATGAGGTAATAATACTAAATAGTAATTTTAGGTTTTGTTTGTTTACAGTTTGACCACATAAATACATACATCCAAATGAACAAATAACTAACTGAAATCTAACTACAACAACTGCAACAACAACCAAATGTATGTATCGTGAGTTCTGCACAAGAGGAATAAAATAAAAAAGAAAAAGAAAAGAAATCCAAGTTAATGTTATCATTTCATGGGTAACAGTTGAAGTGTTTGATGTGGTCATGTTTTCAGTGTTGACCTACACCAGATTTGGGAGCACACAGAGTTTCGACCTGTTGCTGAGGATTGTAATGTCTGGATTACGCTGGAATGCCTTTGATCCACATGCGAAGGTAAAAGAATGAACTGATGAATGCACTGTGAGACACATCTTTGACACAAAGTTGGAGAACAAATAATAAGGATCCTCAAACACAAGCCCCACAGACGACATATGAACAATGTGACAAGAGCATTTTACAAGTTGTGACTAAAACAAAGGCAGAAACAGAGAGGCTTGTAAAACAACAGCAGCAGTCACAGTTACCTAGAAAAGATGTTCCTGTTTTTAAAGGTGACCCTGACCTTAAAAGCCTTCATCAGAGCGTTTGAACACACTATTGAATTAAAAGAGGCACATGACTCCTGGAAAAACATTTTGGAGATGAGCAGGTGATCACAAGTGTTTAGGAATCTAGGACTCATCCTGGACTCAGACTTGAATTTATTACATCATCAGCATTTTATCACCTTCAAAACATTTCCAAAGTCAAAGGGATAATGTCTAAAGCAGACTTAGAGAGACTTGTGCAGCGATGATTTTAGTTTAATGTCAAACATGTATTTTAATAATTTATTCTATTGTGAATAAAATATAAGTTTATGAAATTTTTTATTCACAGTTTGTACAGTGTCCTAACTTTTTGGGGAATGGGGTTTGTATCATCCACATAGAGGTTACTTTTAAACTGGTGTCCTCCCATGTTAATCCCTGTCCACCTGGATCTGCCCCAATAGCACAGGCTAACGGCTCCAGTGCTCGGAGAAATAAAGCTGGTGGAAGCCGTGTGGACCTAAAGACTTGAAAAGGATGTGATATTATACGGTTAGTTTTAACTCGTGCAAGTGGTTCATGGGACAGAGTCTTGGTCCATTTCATGTAATTGGTTCCAAATTTAGAGAGAACATAAAATAAGAAGGGCCACTCGATCCAAAGCTTTTCCAGCGACACAGCTACTGCTGGACCCTGAAAAGATGAATCCTTTGACATTTGATGAAATAGTCTTCTCATATTATTCGAGGCTAAACGTGATCCTTGCCTGGCTTTGGAACAAGAGAAATTAGAGCAGATCACATTGTTATTGGCTTTGACTGATTTGATTTACAAAGGCCCAAAAATATATCTTCTCAAAATCCTTTTAAAGCTTCTTGACATGAGATTGGTAGAAACATGTCTAACTCATGGACACAGTGCCCTCTGCTGGACACAAACCTCCAATATAACTTTCATCTAAAAGAAAAAGTGAAAGTCAAAGTCAGTGTTGTTGTGTTGGACCTGATGGTTCTAGTTTAAAGTGACTGGACTGTAGCTGCTGCTGAATGTGGCCTCACACTGGAGTAAACACAGCTCTGTTCCTGTTCACACGTCCTTCTCTCTGAGTTGGAGTCAAAAAAGAAGTGACCTGTCAATGTATCGAATGAAAGAAACAAGAGACTCACCTTTTGATGTTTTTGAGCTCCAGCACAGAATCTGTGGCATCTGTAAAAGAAACATTTCATTTCATTCACAGTGGACAGTGTTTTTTACTGCTTTAGTGCAAAAGAAAAAGAAGCCATAGTGACACTTTCATTGTGAACAGACTTTGTGTGAACTCTTGTCCTTTTTCTGGATTTGGACTTTTGATTACAGACAGTTTGGTTTTCTTCAAAATAAAACTCCTTCTTCTTGCCTTAGAGGAAGTCGTCAAGTTAGAAGAAGCTGAGACTGACCAATAGGACGAGAGGTGTAATTGTTGCTGGTCATGTGATCTTCAGCAGAGCTCTGATTGGTTCTCACCAGTGTTGGGAAAGTTCACTTTCTACAAGAACTAGTTCAAAGTTCAGTTCACAAATATTAAAATGAACTAGTTCAGTTCAGTTCAAACTAGGGATGCACCGAATGTTCGGCCACCGAAATTATTCGGCCGAAAATAGCCAAAAAAAGCACTTTCGGCGTTCGGCCGAATAAGTAAAAAGGCCGAATAAATTTTGCCGAATAATGACGTTTTTAATGACGCAATCAAATTACCCGCGCGGAGTGAGAGGCGCTCGCTTTATGCAGCAAACATGTCAGCAGTGTGGAAGCACTTTAAGGTGTCAGAGAAAGAGGCAAAAACGGCCGTTTGCAGACATTGTTCAGCTGAATTGTCCAGACATCTGCAAAAACGAAAGTGAAACAGACCACGGAGTTAAAACAACTGAACGTGCGGTCTTAGAAGCTGTCAGCACACGATTTAGACAGGCGGACTCAGAACTCCTGTACAGCATCGCTACTGTGCTTGATCCACGATATAAAGATCATTACTTGGATGTGGGGAGAAAGATGCGCTGCAGAAATGATCCAGGCCGAGTTGGATTTGGGAAAGCCGCTGGGTAATGGAGACGGTCAGGTGCACAGCCAGGAGATGAAAACAGTGCAGAGAGTAAACGGGCTCGTAACAGATTATCCGCGCACACGCTGTCTGACTAGTAAGATTTTATTTATATTTTGGATTATGGTAACACTTTATAAGTAGTTTCTATTTTTAACATTAACTAACAATGAAAACCCCTTATTAACAGCATTTATTAATCTTAATGTTAACATTTACTAATACAGTATTAAAATTAAGTATCACATTTGTAATTTTGAATTTAAAAGTATCAAAAGTGGTAGGCCTATTTGTTAAAATTGTGAATGCACTCATACTAACATGAACTAAATATTTTTTTATTATCTTAAATTAAGGAAGATTAATAAATACCATGACAAATGTATTGCTCATTGTTAGTTAAATATTTTGAAATTGTATTTTTGTTATTTGATTTTTTTTATCTGAAAAGCAACACAAAATAGTAAAAAGCAAATTTTTACTATTTAATTATTGTAATGGTGAAAAAATTGTCAAAATAAATGGAAAAATGTGAAACACCGCATTCGTATTCGTGATTCGGCCTTCGGCCAAGCATTTCATTATTATTCGGCTTCGGCTTCGGCCAAGAATTTCATTTCGGTGCATCCCTAGTTCAAACTTCAAAATTTTGAACTAAGTTCACAGTTCCAAAAATGAACTAGTTCATAGTTCTTTTTTTCCATATGTTGCTGCGAGCTATTATTTTTCAAAATTATTGCCACAGCCCATATACAGTAGAATCACAGACAGCAATTATTTTATCAGTTTTAACAATGAAGCTATGCATTAGATTTCATTTTCATATCCAATTTTCAATCCTTATCCAACCAGGGTTTACATTAGCATTGAGGGGACATTGTTGCTTTAATGCTTTGTTGCTGTCCATTCACTCCACACTAGTAGCAGCTGCAGCTTTCAACTCTACAGTACATTCTCAAGAACATGAGGACAAACGTGCTGCTTGAATGGTCTTTTTTAATGAGGAATTATTCAAAGAAAAACAGGACAGTAATCATTAAGGTGAAAACGTTTTTAAATTTTAATAATTTTCCATTGTCCACATGCTAAAACAGAATATTGTAATCCTGGAAAAATAGACCAGGCAGGTTCAACAAACAAGTTACATGAATGAATTTAAATGATCATACGCCTTACTACATGCTGCTGTCGCTCCATGCTTTATTTATTTATTTTTTGATGGCCAGCGTCGCATGCGGCGGGCGTGTGTTGGTGTTTTTCCGCTACATATTAAGACCCGTTTGCGGCTGGTTTGCGGTGTGTTTTAGCCGGGTTTTCGCCTGGAAGGCTCTATAGAAATCTGGCACCCTATTGAACGAAGTTAACCTGAGAGAGCGTGCCGTTCACAGACACCAGACTGAGCGAGTTCACAGTAACGTTCATCAGGCATACAGCACGCTTCAGTTCACGCTCACCCAAAATATGAACGAGTTCATGAACTATCGTTCAATGAACGCGTTCAGGCACAACACTGGTTCTCACAGACCTTAAGTACAAAACTGTAACAAACAAAGACAAATCAATAGTGAATTATAATATTAAAAGCATTTGTATCAGAAACAAATACAGTGTTTGTGTCTGATATAGTCTTATCTTTTGACTTTGTGCAGCGTCACAGAAGCAGCAGCAGAATTAATCCAACTATTGCACAAATAAGTCCAATGATCAACATGACAGGAAATGAAGAGCTATGTTCCTTTGCTGCAAGAATTTATCTCATGTTAATATTTACAGCTCACATTGTAGCAGTGCTTTATAAATACACCTTCAAACCTCCAACTTTGTGTTTCTATTTTGAATTAAAAGATAATTCTCACATTTGAGTGAGATCCAACTCTCTGGAGAAGTCCAAATGTGTGGAGATCTTGGGCCTTGTTCTTGTCCCTCACATTTATAAAAACCCTCGTCAGACTTGGACACTGCAGAGATGTTGAACTCACTTTGGGTTCCATTTTTGATTAGTTTTCCATTTTTATAGAAAAGGACAGAAGAAAGAGCAGTAGATGTGTTGAGTTTACAGCCGAGAGAAACAGGTGGTCCTCAGTCACAGGATGAACAGGACTCACAAGGACAACATCACCTGTGAAAAGTCACACTTGGACTATTACATTATCACAGCAATAAAAAGAAGAGGATGGCTGTATTCATCTATTCTATGAAAAATGAAATGAAAAAGTCATGTTGAGGGCATTGCTCAGTTCTCCTGATCCAGACTCACACCAAAACACTGCATTAGTTTTCTCTTTTGGGGAAAAGTCACATTTAGATGTATCTGTCCAGTAGGAAGTACATTGTGGTAAGAAAAGGCCGTTCTGAGAAAAGCCTTTGAGTGTCCACTCTCCATTAGTGGAGTTGGATTGACAGCTCAGTGAGACTTTGTCAGACGTGAGGTGCTGTGATGTGTCAGGACTCACTGTGAGAGACACTGGGGACTCAACATCTGCAAAACACTAATATAAGAGAGCAGCTCAGAGTCAGTGTGCCTCAGACTGAACCTCTGTGTCACCAGTCACTGTGGCCTTTGCTTTTTCTCTGCATCACATTATGAAACCAAAAGAAACAGATCAGTTTAAATAAATCACTTTTAGAGAAGCAGCTGTGTCCACTTTCTTCTCACTTTAATCAAACACATGTTGTTACAAAAAGAACTAAATCAAGACATTTTATTTGAGTGTATTAAAGAAAAAGAAATCTAAGTCATAAATATGAAAATGAATAGTTGTCCAGACTCACTCAGTTCTTCCAGTGTGGTCTCTCTGCTCCACAGTGTTGTGTCTATTTCTTTTCTTTAGTTTGAGAAACAAAACAGTCTAAATAACAGCAGTAAAATAAACTGTTCTACACACCGACTGATTACAAGTGCTTGATTTCAGATTTAATAAACGGAGTTGGGTAAGGCAGTATTTCAGTGGCTGCCCCTGTGCATGGACTGACCTGCAAAAGGACTTCAATCCATCTGAACTTGTTACTTTAGGAGAATTTAAATCTATCCTAAAGAAGCGTGAACTCAAGGAGCTTGGTAAATGTAACTGTTTTTAAACTCTTTTGTAACTATTGAGAGTAAATATTGTTCTTTGTGTGTTTGATAATTCTTGTATTTGTCACAAACTGTGTGTAATGCTGTCGTCTTGGCCAGGTCACTCTTGGAAAAGAGATTTTTGATCTCAATGAGAATATCACCAGGTTAAAGAAAGAATATAATAAATAAATGATATAATAAATAATTGAATGTGTTATAACTTTTTTTCTTAACTGTTCACTTTCTGTTGCTTTGACTTTTATTTTCTTTTTCAGATCTATCTTTAAAAACACAAGTGTACTCATCAGTTTGTAAAACAGTGACAGTATTAGTTGATTCTGTGACGATGTGTTGGTCCATCCTCTGCAGGAGTAGACACCTCTATTTGAGACACTGACACCAGCTGAGTTTTCTTTCATTGTTTCCCTCTGAGAGTCCGAGGCTGACTTTAGTCTGAACCATTCATAAGTTCCTTTAAAGCCTCGACTTCACAGCTCAGAGTCACACTGCTCTGTTCTGGGATGGTGTCACTGGAGCTTTTCAGATGGACTCTGCGTCTATTTTCTGAAAATACAACAGAATAAGAAATGCAAGAAATGGTTACAGTTACTGAGTTCAATGTAGGACATGGTGAAAGTAGTTTTATTGTTTGTTTGTCTTTTGTGAAAAAAATAGCAGCTGTTGATGAATGTTTGTTTAATGGTGTCTTTTGTCCTTGTTTTCCATATTTTAACTGTGGAGACTGCGATGATGAGTTGAATGAGTTTGAACTGTTTGGTGTGAACCTTTCCTCCATGAGTCCAAACAGAACAGAGCAGAAGTTTACATTAAAAGTGAGTCCAAGTCCGTTTGGTTTGGTCCACATTTCTTTTGAGTGACAGCAGTCTAAAAACAAATGTGTGTGGGTCTCGTCCTCAGAACAGTTTTGGTGCTTACATAACAACTCCATGAAACAGTGGCTCTGAGCGGGAGTCTGGTCACTGATATAAGCCTCTTATATCTCCAAGACTTTCATCAGAGTCTTTACAATCCAGGAGCTTTATCAGTGCTGCACATTCATCCTCATTTAAATATTTATGAGAATAAAACTATAAAACCAATGTAAAGTTTGTCTGTTTAATTCCACTCAGAAAAAGGCACAAGTCCAGCGCTGTTAGACAGCTAACATGAGGTCAGCCCACGTGTTGTCTGCTCAACTCAATACCCTAAAGGTCATAACCTCTTCCTGTCCCAGTACAGTACTTTTCCACTAACCAGCCAGGGTGACCAACTGGTTCTAACTGGTTTCACAGATCCTAATCTAGGGTGCAGTGTAGCATGCAAAGTGTGCAAATAACAAACAGATAAGAGTCTTATTATAAAACACTAACAGGTAACAATAAGAGGAAAAGTTTAATGTACATATAAAGAACAGCTGAGGACACATTTGAACTTTTAGGTCAATTGGCAACATGCTTGGGAATAAAAGGAGCCTCTCAGAGTGTCTCTAGAAGTCAAATGGGCAAAAGATCACCAATGCTGTGGCAAAATATAGTGGAGCAATATCAAAAAGGAGTTTCTCAGAGAAAATTTCAAAGAGTTTGCAGCTATCATAATCTACAGTGCATAATATCATCCAAAGATTCAGAGAATCTGGAACAATCTCTGTGTCAAGGACGGCCAAACCAGACTGGATGTCCTACCATTTTAGTCGCTAAGGGTGGGGGATTTATGACTGCGCTGAACAGTAAACAATAATCCAGACTGAATGACAAAGATGGGTTTCTGTTTATTCAAAACAAAAAACACAATGTGATGAATGAATATAGTAGTCCAGTGGTCTATGGCAGCAGGAGAGATGGATGGATGGATGATATTGCATATGTCCTGGAGTTAATCCCTGTGTGTTTGGATATTACCTGGAGGAGTGCTGTTATATCAGTGACTGTAGCACTTGGACAGATGCATGTAACAGAGCCATCAATAGTCAGAGATAATGAACCGTTTTTTCCAAGCAGCAGGATATCTCTGTCCTTCACTTTTGACATAGATTCTCTGTCTCTGTTTGCCTGGTGCTTTTCCACAGATTCATGTCTCCTGTTTTCCAGAGAATAGGTAACATTTACTCCAATTTTTTTCAGTCACAGCAGAGTTTTCTGGTTCATTCACCTTTAGCTCAGTCAGTGGTTGGAATCTGTTTTTTAGCTGGATGTTTGCTGATGTTACATATGCTTCTGTGATGCCAGCATTCTTTTTTTCTGATCCAGTGCTGCTTTGGCTGGGCACCAAGTTTATGCAGGTGGCATCATGTTCAAACAATTTTGTCAAAAAGAGTTTGTAGTAGTTGTTTTTACCCCAGACATGTTGAAATAGATTCCAAGGCTTTAGTCGCTCAGCAGGTCCAACGTGTTGTTGAAAAAGTTAAAAGAAGTAAAAACATAAAAAGTTAAAATAAAGTAAAAAGTTGATCATAAAATCATTGGCTAAAGGTGGAAATGACTAAAAAGAAAAGTAAAGCTGGCATGAGCAAACAGAAGTGTCAGGAGCAGCAGGAGCATGCATTACCTCTAACCCAGTACAGTTCACATTTACTAAAGTATTTAGGCAAATGTAAGTTCAAATCAAAGTCCACTATTTTATAAAAACAGTCCTTACACACACAGTAACACACAGTGAGCTGGAGAATAAAACATTTGTTTCTGTGATTAACAGTAAATCTCATGTACAGAGGTGAACGGTCCCAACAGCAAGACTTGTTTTAAACATAAGTTTTTACTTTGTTCTGTCTTTGAAGAGCCCCTCTACAGTTACCTGTCTGCTGCTGCTTCTTTGACCGCCCAGTCTAGTCCAGTCCAGTCCAGTCGGTCTGCTGCTCTGTCGGTCCTCTCTGCTCCTGCACAGCTGACACAGCCCAGCCTCCTGGTCCATCTACAACTTCAGCTTCGTTTAAATAAAGTTAAACTCAATCAAATCTCCATTTATTAATGTGCTTCTAGGTCTGAAGGCATATTTAAACTGTATTTCAAGCTCTTAAATCTGACATGATTTATACACTTCATATTTAAGTGCACCGACTCATTCCAGTCTGTCATTGAACATTCAACAAAATAACTAATATATTGTGTCAGCAGGCTCATATTCAGACACAGAATGAAAATGGTCGAAGATTGAGAGATGGAAATTACGGTCTTTTTTATTGAACCAGATTGTTCTCTTTCTGCTCCAAACGGCTCTTCATTTAGAACCACTTCTGGCTTTTTTAATTCAGACAAATATTAATGTGATTGAATAATTTACGTGAAATATGTGCATTCATATCAATGTTTATTTACACCTTAAAATTTACATTATGAATAAAAAAAAGTAAAACTACCAGACACTACTAAGCCTAAACATGTGTATTGAACATTTTATATAAACTATCCAAAATAAAACCATACTAAGCAAACCACACTTAAAATATATATAAGATTATTAAAGCTAGTTATTTTGACTTTATAAATTCTACATTCTGCCTTTATGTTTGTTATTAAAATGCATCCAAATGCTACATCGTTTACAAGTCTTTCACATTGGTGCAATGATCTACTGCTGCTACAAGATCAGCAGATTCTGTAGCCATCTTTAAAAAACACCTGAAAACACATCTCTTCCATCAACACCTGACTGACAAACACTGAATTCTACTTCCTGTCTATTGATTCATTCTCTTTTTAAAATAAATAAATCTTTCCTTTCTTTAGCTGTGTATACTGTGCTGGGATGTAACTGACTAGTTTTTTTCTACCTTGTGTTGTTAAATAAAAAAGACCATTTATTAATGTTTTTTCAGACATTTTTGTTAAATTGACAAAGTGAAATGTTGGACATATTTATTGTAGACGATAGGAACTGTAAACTCAAAAATCTCTTTACATTTAAACCTGAAGCTATTATACATCTGTGTAGAACAAAAACTAAATATTCACACATTCCACTTCCTGTTTCCACATTTCATCAGCTCTTATCCTCAGCTGCCGACTGTGACCTGGCAACTTTTATTTCAATGTTAAATGTGCGACTTAAACAATTGGGTACAATAAAATGTAATTATAAAACATTATATAAGGCTTAAGAATCTTGTAAATAAACAGACACATGCATTGTGTTGGTGTGATAGAAAACAAAGCAAGCGGTGCCTAAAACAAAATCAGTAGAAAACAAGTTTTTTTTTTCATACATGTGCATGGTACTAAGCTAGTGCTATGAATACAGGGTGGGTAGAAGTGACTAGGTCACATGACCTGAAAGCTATTGAAAAAAAAAATCCATATTATTAGTTTTTACATACAAAATATAAAATAAAATAAAAAGATAAGTGAAAAAAAGGTGTGCATGGTGCCACTAGATTAGATCCATTATTTTAAATGCTTTGGAGAAAATACATTTGTTTATCTTGAAGCTATTGAAACCACTTGTGCTGTAATGTCCCGCTGTAAACTAGAGTCTGGTCTGTTCAGAGCGAGCTGCCTCTGAGGCTGGACATCAGCTCAGACACTGAGGTTTAATCAAGCGTGAGTCTGTTTTAAATCCACTCTTTTGAGAATTATATCAGGTCCTTATATAAATGTTGGTTTGGAAATGTTGTGTCTGGATGTTTTTTGTTTGTTTTTTTGTGCGCTACAATAAAATAGTTATATACAGTATATGATTATATAAGTCATTAGACCCCACATTTATTTGGCTTACTTTAAGCATCTATTCACCAGAATCGAACCACCAACCTCCCCCTACTGCACACAGCATTCAATTCATGTTTACTTCAAATGTTACATGCAATTTTGAGTTATATGCTTTATTAGTAAAATAAAGACAGTTTTGAAAATACAGCTTATCTTTAAAATCCCCCCACAATGACTACACCTAGTTTAAAATTAAATGAAACAATATTGGCACCATAGATTGTACTGTACGTATTAATTAAACCGTGGACCGACTGTATTGTTGTATCCCTACAGCCTTTTGTTGTTCATTACTCTGTACGAGCAGATTTGAAATGCTGAGAGCTGTTCTCACACAGATCCTGCAGTTTATACTGTGCTGTCCATCCCAGTTCTTCAGGAGCAGGTAAAACATGTTGTTATAATAATTTTTATTATTATATTTGTTTATATTGTTTATAGTTACTGGGTGCTCATAGTTCTTTACAGGTCATGTCAAATCATGTCATGTCCTCCATGTTAGTTCAAGCATGGAGTAGACATAACTGGAGACATGGCTTGTCATGGGACTTCTGCACCTGGAGCTGGGGCCTTGGGGGAGTGTGTATGCAAGATACACCTCCCTCTGACAGCCCCCACTGCAGTGATATAAAATCTCATGTTTTGTTTACTTCTTGAAGCAAAACGCACTCTGTACCTTTGATATATCTGTGTGTCTTTGCTTCATTCTTGCAAGAATAAAACCTGGCCTTTCACTTTTTATAATATACTTTGTCTCCGTGTCTCTCTGGATAATATAAGGATATTGAATTCTTATAACACATGTCCATTATGGTTTGGCTAGTGAACAATATTTTATAGAGTTTGTTTCATATTAATTGTATATTATATGCTCTCACTCCTGTTCCAGTTCATATGCTTATCCACATACACTTAAGACTTAATGTCTTTAGCTGTGTTTCCTACTGGCTCCAGACTCATCCAAACTAGACAAAGACATCACATGCACTACATCTAATCATTGTTCAGGGACACTCTGTCCTGTACACTTCGTGGCATATACATGTAAACCTATACGAATCTATGACTGACACGTCAGCTCATTACACGTCCATCCAAGACCTTGGAGCTGAGAGGTGGGCATAATGTACACCTATAAAAACTTCAGGATGCAGAGTCTCATTGTGGTCCACACCTCCCCATTTCCACCTCAGCGTGTTGCTTTAGGTGTCGAGAAGAAGTCTGTTTAGAGTAAAATATCTCTCCACACAGCTCACATGGTATCACCAACTCTCAAGTGTGTTCAAGGTAATGTGTCCTAAAATTACTTGAACTTCCAAATGTCTTTCCACAATGGTCACAATAGTGCGGTCTGTGTCCTGTGTGGATGCGCTGGTGTTGTTTTAAACTACCTGCATGTGAAATGTCTTCCCACACTGATCACAGCTGTATGGCTTCTCTCCAGTGTGGATGCGCCGGTGTTGTTTTAAACTACCTGCACGTGAAAATGTATTCCCACACAGGTCACAGGTGAATGGCTTCTCTCCAGTGTGGATGAGCTGGTGTAGTTTTAAACTACGTGCATGTGAAAATGTCTTCCCACACAAGTCACAGTTGTAATGCTTCTCTCCAGTGTGGATGCGCTGGTGTAGTTTTAAACTACTTGCAAATGAAAATGTCTTCCCACACAAGTCACAGTTGTAATGCTTCTCTCCAGTGTGGATGCGCTGGTGTTGTTTTAAACTACCTGCATGTGAAAATGCCTTCCCACACAGGTCACAGCTGTATGGCTTCTCTCCAGTGTGGATGAGCTGGTGTTTTTTTAAATTACCTGCATCTGAAAATGTATTCCCACACAGGTCACAGGTGTATGGCTTCTCTCCAGTGTGGATGCGCTGGTGTAGTTTTAAATTACTTGCCTGTGAAAATGTCTTCCCACACAAGTCACAGTTGTAAGGCTTCTCTCCAGTGTGGATGAGCTGGTGTTGTTTTAAATTACCTGCCTTTGAAAATGTCTTCCCACACAGGTCACAGCTGTAAGGCTTCTCTCCAGTGTGGATGAGCTGGTGTAGTTTTAAACTACCTGCCTGTGAAAATGTCTTCCCACACAAGTCACAGCAGTAAGGCTTCTCTCCAGTGTGGATGAGCTGGTGTTGTTTTAAATAACCTGCCCGTGAAAATGTCTTCCCACACAAGTCACAGTTGTAATGCTTCTCTCCAGTGTGGATGCGCTGGTGTAGTTTTAAACAACTTGCATATGAAAATGTCTTCTCACACAAGGTCACAGCGTAAGGCTTCTCTCCAGTGTGGATGCCCTGGTGTTGTTTTAAATTACTTGCATATGAAAATGTCTTCCCACACAGGTCACAGCGGTAAGGCTTCTCTCTAGTGTGGATGAGCTGGTGTTTTTTTAAATTACCTGCATCTGAAATTGTCTTCCCACACAGGTCACAGCGGTAAGGCTTCTCTCCAGTGTGGATGAGCTGGTGTCTTTTGAGACTCTGCACAGTGGTAAACTTGTTCCCACACTGGTTGCACATGTGCATTATAGAAGCAGTTGCTGTAGTCAGCTTCTTTATTTAATGAGAGTTCGACCAAGGATCCTTGTTTCTCTGTAAGAGACAGAAATGTAAAAGTGAGAAAAAGATCACCTTAACACAAGTTCTCAGTAGGGATGCTCATATTGACCGTTTAACCGTTAACCTATAGTAAATATTTTGACCGATTAATACTATCAGTTAAACGGTTTAAAAGTTTTTTTTTTTAAGTTTTTTTTTGTTTGTTTGTTGTAAAAATAAAATAGCCTACTATATAGCTTATATTTATTAACTCACAGAGCGCGTCGGCACGCGCAACCACACACCTGACACATGCATGAAGATGTCTGTGCGTCCATTGGTGCATATCCAGGTCCCGCCCATGTCAAAACCCGTCAGAGTTGGCTTGAAAAAGTTGGCTAACACTTCCTGTTAGCATTTTAGTAGTCTTTTTCGCGGTCTCGAAAGGACTTATGGCTTTTATTATTAATAGAAATGAAAAAATGTCAGCAGTTTTCAAGTTGGAAATACTTCTCTGCAGTTTTTGAGCCTTGGAGGATATAACATGTCTTGTGGACCTAATTATTTTACTGGATATTATTCACTGGACCTTTTTCGGACAGAAAGACACGCTTACGTGCATTTGTTGCTGTTTCAGTCCAAGAGACCTGTCGGTAAGACAAGTCCAAACTAAATCTTTGTGCTTGTCTGTAAAAAGGCTGGTGTCGTTGTAACGTGTTAAAATGGTTTATATTGTCTGAAAGATGAGACTTTAAGCTTTAATTTGGTATATATATATATATATATATATATATATATATATATATATATTGTTGGGGTTTGCATGACGAGGTGCAATAACGCAGGCTTTCTTTTGTAGCGTGTTTACGCCACGGGACCAGGGCGTTGTACACTAAGCCGTTAATGCCAATTCAATATTATAATCTTATCAGTTAACGGTTAATAATGGATTAGGAAGCTCGGTCGGGAAAATTAATCAAAATGAGCATCCCTAGTTCTCAGCCTTCTTAAAACTAAGTTAAAATCCTCCATCCACCTAAACCGGTGGCCAACCATGCTCGCGAGCCTCATGCTCTTTAACTAGTTTCATGCTCAGGAGCTGTCACATGACATGCGTCAAAATGCTTGGCTGGCTGTCATCCACTCCCTACAGCTAGATGGCACACTGACTGTAAGCCTGTTTGAGTGACGTCAAACGAGCAGAGAATCTTTGGTGTGACATCATTTGTGTTGTAAACAATTTCCTTCATTACCTCTTGAAATGGCAGGAAAAAGCACAGCCAAACAAAAATATGAAGAAGAACACAGGACGTTTTTGCCAGAGTGAGAGTTTATATTTTTTGTTAAGCGAATGGCAAGCCGATCTGCCTTATGTCATGCCAGCATTAGCGCTAGGTGCACGAAATTTCGTCTTTATTTCGAAAATGGCATTATCGGTTTTAAATAAAAAGCCTGCCAAAATGTCAACGAAAATTAATGTCAACGCGCTCAATCCGCAATTTTTCACTCACGGTCGAGCTGTCATCACTGTCACCCACCCTCCTCCGTGCTCAAGCAGTTTTCACTCACGGTCGAGCAGTTTGCGCTGCAAAGATAAAGAATGTCAGCGGTATGGAAATACTTTAAAGTTTCAGATGAGGACAACAAATTTGCAATTTGTAACGTTTGTTCTGCAAAAGTCTCAAGAGGGTACGGTGCCAAAGAACTTTTCGACAACAGGTTTGATACACCACCTGAAAACACGACATCCAATTGAACATGAGGAGTACCGTAAAACAACATTGGTTAAAAGTACCCCAACTACATCACAAACACCCACTGTGGCCACACTCTTTGAAAAGACTAAGAAATTTGAGAATGATAGTGTCAAAGCACGTGGCATTACTGAGAAAGTGATGGAATTCATTGCCTTAGATGACCAGCCGTTTCTGTGGTGAGGACATTGGATTTCGAGGCTCATACAACATATTGAGCCACGTTATACACTGCCAAGCAGACGCTATTTTGCGAAACAAGTCTACCTGCAATGTATGACCGAGTTGAAAACACGTCATGAGCTCATGGCCACAGACAGACAATCTCTAAGTTTTACCACAGACATTTGGAGCTCAGGCGTTAGCCCAACTAGCATGCTTAGCTTAACAGCGCAGTGGATTGACTCTGATTTTGAATGGCAAAACATTTTGCTTCACTCACGGAGTTTTGGGTCACACACCGCAGCGATATCTGATGCGTTGTCTACAATGTTTGACACTTGGCACATTGAGAAATCTAATGTGCATGTGATTGTCGAGATAATGCACGGAACATGTTAAAGGCTATGGAGGACAGTGGACTGAACAGCATACCATGCATGGCACACACGCTTCAGTTGGCTGTGAATGAAGGAGTGCTGAGTCAGCAGCATTTCTGAAATAACAGCAATCGGAGAAAGATTGTGAGACTTTAAACATTCTCCGCTTGCTTATTCGACTGCAAGATTTGCAAAAACAGTTTGGGATGACACCCAACGTCCAGCAAGATGTAGCTACTCGCTGGAACAGCACGTATACATGTTGCAAAGTCTACTTGAGCAGAAGCGGGTCATAGCTGCCTATATGACAGATTACGATCTGCCCGCTACTTTGAGTGCACACCAGTGGATGCTAATGGAAACATAGTGTCTCTTCTCGCCCCATTCAAGAGATGACCAAGAAATAAGCTCGCTAAAGCCTCGGCTGCAGAGGTTATTCCTTTGATAGCACTGAAGCGCTGCTGGGAAAAGAGGTGGAAACAGATCACGGTGTAAAAACAGCCAAAAGACTCTTTTGGAGGCTGTTAACAAGCGCTTTAAAGACACCGAGTCCAACCCTCTCTACTGTATTGCATACTAGACCGCTTTAAAGAACATTACTGAAGAGAAAAAGCAGCGAGTGAAATGACACAAAAGAGCTGACGGAGATTGAAACATCTGGTGAAGGAAGAGACTACGAGCGCATCGAAACGGTGCCCGAAACGTACAGTGAGACGTACAATTCACTTTCTGAGATGTTTGACAAATTTTACAGGAAAGCACCCCAACTCGAGCGGTGTTGAAAGCGCAGCCACAACAATAGAGACGATCTAGCTGAACAACCCATTGCCAGAAGCGACAATCCTCTGGACTACTGGCGCGCAAACAAAGACCGCTTTCCATTGCTTGCACGGATTGCACGCAGGTATTTATCTGCCCCAAGCACCAGCACAGACAGTGAGAGACTATTCAGTGCAGCATCTCATGTTCTTAATGAGAAGAGGAACCTTTTCTTGTCAAAAAGCTGAGCAACTTTTGTTCTTAAAGATAAACCTGCCACGTTTCCTTAAATAAACAGCAGTCAAATGTCTTCTGTGTATATAGTTACATTAAAATTTGTAGCACTGCACAACAGTGTTTTCTAAGGCTACATAGGCTTAAATGTTGTTTACAGTTTGAGTTTGGATTAAGTTCTATTGCTGTTTTTGCACTGTTGTTTTGCATTGTTTTGCACAGAAATTAAACTACAAAAGTTAAACTATTTATTTTGTTTATTGAAGAAAACTTAAAAATAATATTATTTATTTATTGTTAAAAATATTTTAGGTTTTGTTATGTAACTGTTCATGTTAATAAAGTTGATTATTTTATTGGTTTGTGATTTTTCATTTCAGATCCATTAAAAATTAAAATATATATTAAAGTAAAAAAAAGAGCCATTTTCGGCTTCAGTTTCGGCCAAGTGCATCCTACATTTTCGATCGGTTTGGTTTCGCTGGTGCATCCTAAATTTTCTATCGGTTTCGCCCAGAATTTTCATTTCGCATCGCTAATTAGCGCATTTCAAAGCTTCAAATCTTCAGCATTTCAGCTCACTCCACCCATCGAACAGGAATTTCCAAAGGACTGAACTGAAGAACAAGTTGGTCGCTTTGAAAAGCCAGGCAGAAAAGCAGCAGTTTTTCCAAAATTTACGAAACAAGACCGTAACGCTTGCATCATATCAGCTGGCTTGGAACATAGCACGGCTAAATTATTCTATTATTGTTTGTGGACTTGCTTGAACTGAGAGTTTGTGTGTGTGAGACAATGCACACAATGTTAACTGTTGAAAATTACTGATATTATCATGTTGGTGTATATTTTCATTAGATCTGGCTGAGCAGAGGTCTGTGTATGCGTGCATACATGATTAAAAGATGATGTTCATGTGTACCCATGTGTATGATGTGGCTCTTTGCAGTAACACAGAAAAAAAGTGGCTCTTAGTCTCTCACTAGTTGGCACCCTGACCTAAACCATAACCCCAAACTATAAACAAACTAGGGCTGGGTGATATGGCAAAAATGTGATCTCGAAATAAAATATCCATATTGAACGCGATTCGATATTCGTACAAGTTGTTAATGCTTCCAGCTTAAAAATAGTATGCCTTAATGACTGAAGCCACAAAAATGAGAGGTTCATTAAATTACACTTTAAAAGTATAGTTTACTAAAAAAATTACACATTTCCAAAATGTAAACATAATACTATTGTAAACATAATTTGTAAACATTACAGTTTTTTAACCAGAAGACTAACTGTAAACAGTGTCTGTTAAGAGGTACATTAAATGTGCAAAATATAAACATAAAAATATACTTCTAGCAAGTGCACACAATTTGTAAAACTTTCAGTTGTATTTTTATTCTTTTTGCCAGGAAGACTGGTCTGTAAAAAGTGTCTGGATTTAAGAGGTATTTTAAATGTGCAAAACGTAAACATGAAAAATATACAACAACTAGCTAGTACACAATTTGTAAAACTTTTACAGGTTTTTTGCCAGAAACACTAGTCTGTCCACTGTGTCTGGCTTTAAGCGTAGATTAAATTTGCAAAATGTAAACAAAATATTCAACTTTTAGCTAGTGCACACAATTTAAACTTTACAGGTTTTTTGCCAGTAACACTAGTCTGTCCACAGTGTCTGGTTTTAAAGCTGTGTGGCAGGACACTATATTACCACCTGTGCTAAAAGCACGCTCTAGGGTGAGCTGGTGGCAGGAATACAGGTAACGTTTTGCCAGGAGGCTCACTCTGGGGTATATTGCTGAATTGATCTTCCACCATTCCAGGGGTTGGTCTCGCTGTCTGCATCTCCTTTCTGTTTCCTGTATGAGATGTGGCGGAATGCACAATGAACGACTCTCTCTGAGATGACTAGTTGTTCTCAGTCATATTAAAGACTCGTTCAAAAGAGAATCGTTCATGAACGACTCATCACTAGGGTGAACAACTCCTGCTCTGACTGCAGCTGGGAGGGGCTGGCGCGAGGACTGGGCCGACTACGAGTGCTTTGGGATGGGGTGGGCAGGCAGCAGCTGTCATTGATTAGAGTAAGAACGATGTGTGCTTTCACTTCAAAAGTCTCCAAAAGTCTCCAATAACTCCAGAAAAAGTTGCTAGATTTGTCGCTAGTCGCTGAAAATTTGTCGCTAGAGGGGTCTGAAAAAATATAGCGATAAAGTCGCTGTTGCAACACTGCTGACGCACGCTGCTGATATTTCTGCTGTATGATTGGTTCTTGGATCTTTTCTTCTTCTCTAGTATTATTGGCGGATCGCAACCAATTGTTTCATACCGCCACCTACTGTACCGGAGTGTAATTCATGTTCTAGTACTTCCGGTTATGGTTCATGGATCAATCCATATCGAGTGAAAATGCCCGGAGCTTATCATCGTTATCAATTTAAATTTTATCGTGATTCGATGCGATATCGTTATCTGCCCAGCCCTAATTCATTCATTCTTTCTTTTTCTGTACTTTTTTTTTTTTTACATATTTCTTAAAGTACAATAAAAGAAAAGGTCAGTGCACTCTTAACATTTATTTGCAACACAATAGACAAAGCATATATATGATAAAATAAATTTCTAAATGTCTGAAATATTAAGTACATATAAAAATAGGTTGGTAAATGTTAAATGATGTGCATATAGCACTTTACATTGTGCTTTGCCATGACACAGGCCTCAATGCTAAAAGTTAAAAGGTAACAATTATTGTACTATATCAAATCTTCTTTATATAATACTTCATATAATTGCTCATTTCATCTTTATTGTAGCTGGATTTGGCCAAATTCAACATTGCATTGGAGCAATCTGTGATGCACGACACTGGACACTAGTGCAAGTTGAAATATATTAAAATGCCATGTTTCATGTATTGTACTGATATAATAATGCTCCTCAGATCATTTATCCAAATGAAAAGACCCTTTTCATTGACCCTTTGGTGCCACTGACGACAAATAAAAAGTAAAAGGAAGTAACAAGGTGGGTAAAGTGGTGTTGGGTTTGACAAGTATGGCACAAATTAACTTTCATATATAGTACCTCTATATATAGAGGTAAACTATATATGCACCTAATCCCTGATAGATCTATCAAATGATTGATCTATCAAATGTCCTGACAGTGTCCTGAAGGTTTAAGTATCCTTTATAATCGGTCCTGAGAACCATTCAGGAACCTTAATATTCTGCTGTTGGACACACACTAATCTGGGATTATTTTATTGGTGTTATGCAGTCTACACTGTTAAACCAAATAAATACATGTAATGGAGGTTTTCTGTTGTCATTTTTCTTCAATAAACCTTTGAAAAGTTTTTATAACAATGGTTTTATAATGGTTCATACTGACTAGGATGCAATATACCTATAAATTTTTTTTACTATTTTTGTGTTGCTTTTCAGATAAAAAAATCAAATAACAAAAATACAATTTCAAAATATTTAACTAACAATGAGCCATACATTTGTCATGGTATTTATTAATCTTCCTTAATTTAAGATAAAAAAATATTTAGTTCATGTTAGTATGAGTGCATTCACAAGTTAGTAAATGTTAACATTAAGATTAATAAATGCTGTTAATAAGGGTTTTCATTGTTAGTTAATGTTAAAAATAGAAACTACTTATGAAGTGTTACCATAATCCAAAATATAACTAAAATCTTACCAGTCAGACAGCAGACTGTGCGCGGCTAATCTGTAGTAAAGCCTGTTTACTCTCTGCGCTGTTTTCATCTCCTACGCTGTGCACTGACCGTCCATTAAGCTTTTCCCAAATCCAACTGGCCTGAATTACTGCAGCATCTTTTCCCACATCCAAGTAATGATCTTTATATCGTGGATCAGTACATGCTGTACAGGGTTCTGAGTCCTGACTAAAGTGTGCTGACAGCTTCTAAGAACTCGGTGGTCTGTTTCACTTTCGTTTTGCAGATGTCTGACAATTCAGCAGAACAATGTCTGCAAACGGCGTTTTGCCTCTTTCTCCGACACCTTAAAGTGCTTCCACACGGCTGACATGTTTGCTGCATAAAGCGAGCGCTCTCACTCTGCTGGTTATTTGATTGCGTCATTAAAAACGTCATGAAAATTTATTCGCCTTTTACTTATTGAACGTGTTTTTTGTTATTTTCGGCCGAATAATTTTAGAACATGGGTATCCCTAATACTGACATTGTCATAAATATTGGTTTTAGAGTCATTTCTGTTCTGTTTCCAGCCTTTAAAGTGTCACTATTAAATGTATAAATGTCCTGTGAACAGTCAGAACCAGTTTAATGTTGTGGAGTTGCCTTTTTAAAGAGAACTAATGGATAAATGTATTTTTGTTGAGGTTTATTGTAAAGAACAAATGTAAACTCATAATGTCTAAGGCCTGTGGAAGTTCTTGCATTCAACACAGACCTCACAATTGAACAATACCAAAGGCTCGAATGTCAAAGGTCAAGGAAGAAACATAACAGAAGCAAACATTCAAATTTCATCATTATGGGGTTTTACAAACTATGAAGAAGAATGTTTTATTATTTCAGAGGGAGACATAAGCTACACTTTTATACTATTTATTTATTCTCTAAGGTCATCTATTTATATGTGTTTGTGCTTAATTATAGTGAGTAATAACAAAATAGAATAAAACTTTACAAAGTTCCTTCAGCTCACTAGTACATGAGACAAACACACAACATAAAGCAGAGTCAGTCATAAACACATGGGACAAACACTTTTTAAAGACAGCTTTAGTTGTCAGACGACTCAGCGCTGACCAGAGACAAGAGCTCACATAATAACGATAAGAGTAGCCTCAACTGTTTTATTCTCATTGGACTGAACCATATTATATTGCGATTATTGCAGGTAACTCAGTTACAAGTTTTAAAGAAGTAACAAGCACCATGTCACGCCAGTGTTCCTTCTGTAGTATTTCTTCTGTAGTATTTCTTGATTTAAAGGCTGTTTCTCATGTTACAGCAAACGGATCGTCTGGATCAACTGACAGCGCTGTTTACATCGAGTTATAATCCACAAACCGCTCGAATCAAAGCCGTCTACGTTCGTTCTTTCTCATCGACACTAAAGAGACATCATTATAGACATGTCCGCTGTAAAAAGAATCACATCAATTTAATTTAAGACAAATAATACCTATATTTCCTGGTTTGTAAAAGTGGGGTCCTAGAGAGGAACGACAAAAACATCTGCATATCGCCAGATAACCGGCTTCACCAGTTGATCCGACACCGGACTGTTTCTGCAGAGGCTAAAACAAAGTCTGGTTGTGGCTTGTTTTTCAAAGCAGCTCAAACTCTGCAGATGTAGTCATTTTGAACATGGATTACTCCACAGACGTGTAACGATTAGTGAAGACGGGATTAGCTCCGCCAGTTTCTTCGTTGACTTTTACACTTCTTCTGCAGCAAAGCCTCTAAAACACGATTTTAAAATGTGGTCACACTCACAAACAGACAAAGACACGGACAAACCTGGATTGTTGCAGGCGACGCCCCAGGAGACTGTGACTCTGCAATAACAAAGAAGTCTGCTGTGAGCAATCCCTGTGTTTACACAGAGACAGTACTTAACGATTTGTTTAGAGTCAATTACTTATAATAGTCGACACGCAAAATATTATGACCACGAGCAAATGATTTCAATTCTACTTGTACAGATATGACAACTACTGGCACTGACCCTCACATTGGTCACCTTTCAGACACACATTTTGTCATTAAGTACATTGTTGATTTTAACCCAGTATGTCCCAGCCTTAATCTTGAAAAGATCACTTCATCTCTTCTATATTTCCCTTTGAAACCCTTCACTTTAATATTTTTCTGAATGCTGTAATAGTGTCTCCCTTTATTGTCTGTGTCCCACTTGTTTTGCCATTCGTCACTCACTGCTTTTCTGATTAATGATTTGGCCTCTCCTTTTCCAAAGGAACTTTCATTATTTCATCATCTTTTAATTTTAATGCTGTTTTTGCAATCTCATCAGCTTTTTCATTTCCCACTACACCAACATGAGCCGGACCCAAACAAATTTTACATCCCCACCATTTCTTTGTATTCTCAGCATTATTGTATATATTTCAATCCATAAATCATCTCTTAAGGTCTTTTTAGAATTCAAACTAACCAGGGCAGCAGAGGAGTCTGCACAAATGACTACTCTCTCTGGTCTCACCTCTTCTATCCATTGTAGCCCTAAAATAATAGCAACCATTTCTGCTGTATATACAGATAATTTATCATTAATTCTTTTACATATGCCTACATCAAACTCTGGTATATAGACTCCTGATCCTACATGTTCTGTCCCTGGATCTTTAGATCCGTCTGTAAATATTAGCATATAATTAAAATAATTCCTCTTCACATACTCTTCAACCAAATATCCTATATTATTCATATTACTTTCATTCCATTCTTTTTCTTCTCTAGAAGTTTCAAGTCCACATTGCGTACAGGAAATATCCATGGAGGAACATTACCCCATACAGTATTTGGTCCATATTCAATTTTATTTAATCCATATTGTTCTGCTACAGTATTAATATTCCATCCAAATCCTTTTCCTTTAAGTTGTTGTGTATATTCCCAACACTCACACAGAACATTTGCTGCAGGTTGTTCCTCCCCAGATCCTTGTAACTTTATCCAATAAGCTAAAGACAGCTTAGATCGTCTTAAATATAAAGGTAATTCATCAGCTTCTACCAGTAGTGCATTAGTAGGGGTTGTTTTCACTGCACCTATACTGAGTCTTAAAGCTCTAAACTGTATTCTGTCTAATGTTCTTAAAATACTCTTGGCTGCTGCTCCATATACCATACACCCATAATCAATACACGATCGTATTAAGGCCCTATAAATATCTAGTAGTGATTGTTTATCAGCTCCCCATTGATAGCCAGAGACTGACCTCATGAGATTTAGTACCTTTTACATTTTGTTTCAACCTGTTTAATATGATTCTTCCATATACATTTCTCATCAAACCACAATCCTAAATACTTGAACTCTTTCACTCTTTCCATATTTTGACCATAATTTTAACTGTATATTATTAATCCTTCTCTTTCTGGTAAATATCATATAACAAGATTTTGTAACTGACATCTTAAATCCCCAATCATATGACCATCTTTCAACTTTTAATATCGCATTCTGAATACTATTAGTCACATGTCTAATGTTTTTCCCTCTTTCCATATAGCCCCATCATCTGCATAAAGTAATGATCCAATATCTCTATCAACATTTATAAAAATATCATTTATCATTATATTAAATAGAATAGGACTTATAGCACTCCCTTGAGGATACCATTTTCAATATTAAAGTACTCCGACAAATCATCCCCAACCTTTACGAAAAGTTCGGTTAGACAGGAAGTCTAACACCCAGTTGTATAGCCTTCCACCAATACCCATTTTATGCATTTTAATCAATAATCCTTCTCTCCACATTGAATCATAAGCTTTTTCAATATCAAAATATACTATAGCCATGATCTCTTTCATACTAATCGCCTTTTCTGCCTCATTGCTAACTTTAACCAAAGCATCTACCGTTGATCTTCCTTTACGAAATCCACTTTGGTATTTATTTAACATTCCTCTTTGCTCTAAATAATATGTCAATCTACAAACAATTATCTTTTCCATCCATTTACATAGATGTGATGTTAAGGCTATAGGTCTGTAGTTCCCTGCATTAGCTAAGTCTTTACCTGGCTTACCAAAAGGAAGTATCAATGCACTTTTCCAGCTATCAGGCATTACACCTTCTCTCCATATCTTCCACTCACCTCCTCACACCACGACACAGCAAAATGTCCGTCTGATGCTTTCACTTCCTACAAGTGTCAGTTGAGAGGAGCCCCTCCTACCCCCTCCCTACCTGTGTCAGGTGAGAGAACTACACATAACTTGCCACAGGGTAACTTCTGCAGCTGGGGAGTGTGTGAGATACGCCTCCTACAGCCTTCACTGATTTAAAATCTCATGTATTGTTTACTTTTGCAAACCTCAGCCTTTACCACTCGTGACATGTTTGTACTTGCCAAGAATTAAACCTCACCATTCATTTTAAAATTATACTCTGTCTACGTGTCTCTCTGGATAATATTGATAAAGAATTCTTATAACAGTAACAACAGAACAACATCAGTATTAGCTTTTATAACTCTAACACAAGTAATATATAATGTAAAGAATACTCACGGACAAATACTGTCCCAGGACACAATGTTTAAGATTATACACGACACACAGAACACACAACACAAGTGGTTTCCCTTTTGTCTCTGTTTTTCTTTCCCCTGAGTTAAAATTTTATCTTCGTGACTCTATTTGAGTTGTTCTTGTCTTTCACACGTCCCGAGCAGGAAGGAGAGGCCAGCTCCTGAAGCTAACCCCAGGACGAGGAAGAAGGACACGAGAGCGGGACGTTTCACAGTCTTTACTTTGATGAAGTTATATTTTACAATATTTTTATTCAACATTTTCTATTCTTCATTTATTTATAATTAATACATTTAGTGATATTCAAGACTATTTACTTTGTAGATTCTCACTGAAGGCATCAAAACTATGAATGAACACTTATTGAATTAGTAAAGAAATTACAGCAAAGAAAAAAGTGTGAAATAACTCCAAACATGTTTTATATTTTAGATTCCTCAAAGTAACAGTCTTTGCTTTGTCGACAGAGCTGCAAACCCTTGGGCCTCTCTCAGTGAGCTTCAGGATGGAGTCACTTAAAATGGTGTTTCCAGGTTAAAAGTGGAAACACAATGTTGTGTTTGTGTCTTATTTAAAAGTAAAAACATGGAGGATTAGGGAACATAGATTTAAGCCTAAAATGAATGCTAGCCTTTATAAAAACACATCATTAGACTTTATAAGAAATGCACGTTGGGCGAGACAAAAAGTGTTGGAGGAAGAGAGTGGGGCGAGCACGTCAGGACCAGAGTTTCAATTGTTGTTTGGTGATTTTACTCATAAATATGTCCTGGATTGGAACGGTTTAACATCAAAAGGCTTTTGAACAAACTTAATGACATTGTTGTGGGTGGTTTTGTCTTGTATAAATATTTAAATGAGGATGAATGTGCAGCACTGATAAAGCTCCTGGATTGTAAAGACTCTGATGAAAGTCTTGGAGATATAAGAGGCTTATATCAGTGACCAGACTCCGCTCAGAGCCACTGTTTCATGGAGTTGTTATGTAGCACCAAAACTGTTCTGAGGACGAGACCCACACACATTTGTTTTTAGACTGCTGTCACTCAAAAGAAATGTGGACCAAACTAAACGGACTTGGACTCACTTTTAATGTAAACTTCTGCTCTGTTCTGTTTGGACTCATGGAGGAAAGGTTCACACGAAACAGTTCAAACTCATTCAACTCATCATCGCAGTCTCCACAGTTAAAATATGGAAAACAAGGACAAAAGTCACCATTAAACAAACATTCATCAACAGCTGCTATTTTTTTCACAAAAGACAAACAAACAATAAAACTACTTTCACCATGTCCTACATTGAACTCAGTAACTGTAACCATTTTCTTGCATTTCTTATTCTGTTGTATTTTCAGAAAATAGACGCAGAGTCCATCTGAAAAGCTCCAGTGACACCATCCCAGAACAGAGCAGTGTGACTCTGAGCTGTGAAGTCGAGGCTTTAAAGGAACTTATGAATGGTTCAGACTAAAGTCAGCCTCGGACTCTCAGAGGGAAACAATGAAAGAAAACTCAGCTGGTGTCAGTGTCTCAAATAGAGGTGTCTACTCCTGCAGAGGATGGACCAACACATCGTCACAGAATCAACTAATACTGTCACTGTTTTACAAACTGATGAGTACACTTGTGTTTTTAAAGCTAGATCTGAAAGAAACATAAAAGTCAAAGCAACAGAAAGTGAACAGTTAAGAAAAAAAGTTATAACACATTCAATTTATTTATTATATCCTTTATTTATTATATTCTTTCTTTAACCTGGTGATATCCTCATTGAGATCAAAAATCTCTTTTCCAAGAGTGACCTGGCCAAGACGACAGCATTACACACAGTTTGTGACAAATACAAGAATTATCAAACACACAAAGAACAATATTTACTCTCAATAGTTACAAAAGAGTTTAAAAACAGTTACATTTACCAAGCTCCTTGAGTTCACGCTTCTTTAGGATAGATTTAAATTCTCCTAAAGTAACAAGTTCAGATGGATTGAAGTCCTTTTGCAGGTCAGTCCATGCACAGGGGGCAGCCACTGAAATACTGCCTTACCCAACTCCGTTTATTAAATCTGAAATCAAGCACTTGTAATCAGTCGGTGTGTAGAACAGTTTATTTTACTGCTGTTATTTAGACTGTTTTGTTTCTCAAACTAAAGAAAAGAAATAGACACAACACTGTGGAGCAGAGAGACCACACTGGAAGAACTGAGTGAGTCTGGACAACTATTCATTTTCATATTTATGACTTAGATTTCTTTTTTCTTTAATACACTCAAATAAAATGTCTTGATTTAGTTCTTTTTTTGTAACAACATGTGTTTGATTAAAGTGAGAAGAAAGTGGACACAGCTGCTTCTCTAAAAGTGATTTATTTAAACTGATCTGTTTCTTTTCGTTTCATAATGTGATGCAGAGAAAAAGCAAAGGCCACAGTGACTGGTGACACAGAGGTTCAGTCTGGAGGCACACTGACTCTGAGCTGCTCTCTTATATTAGTGTTTTGCAGATGTTGAGTCCCCAGTGTCTCTCACAGTGAGTCCTGACACATCACAGCACCTCACGTCTGACAAAGTCTCACTGAGCTGTCAATCCAACTCCACTAATGGAGAGTGGACACTCAAAGGCTTTTCTCAGAACGGCCTTTTCTTACCACAATGTACTTCCTACTGGACAGATACATCTAAATGTGACTTTTCCCAAAAGAGAAAACTAATGCAGTGTTTTGGTGTGAGTCTGGATCAGGAGAACTGAGCAATGCCCTCAACATGACTTTTTTCATTTCATTTTTCATAGAATAGATGAATACAGCCATCCTCTTCTTTTTATTGCTGTGATAATGTAATAGTCCAAGTGTGACTTTTCACAGGTGATGTTGTCCTTGTGAGTCCTGTTCATCCTGTGACTGAGGGACCACCTGTTTCTCTCGGCTCTAAACTCAACACATCTACTGCTCTTTCTTCTGTCCTTTTCTATAAAAATGGAAAACTAATCCAAAATGGAACCCAAAGTGAGTTCAACATCTCTGCAGTGTCCAAGTCTGACGAGGGACAAGAACAAGGCCCAAGATCTCCACACATTTGGACTTCTCCAGAGAGTTGGATCTCACTCAAATGTGAGAATGATCTTTTAATTCAAAATAGAAACACAAAGTTGGAGGTTTGAAGGTGTATTTATAAAGCACTGCTACAATGTGAGTTGTAAATATTAACATGAGATAAATTCTTGCAGCAAAGGAACATAGCTCTTCATTTCCTGTCATGTTGATCATTGGACTTATCTGTGCAATAGTTGGATTAATTCTGCTGCTGCTTCTGTGACGCTGCACAAAGTCAAAAGATAAGACTATATCAGACACAAACACTGTATTTGTTTCTGATACAAATGCCTTTAATATTATAATTCACTATTGATTTGTCTTTGTTTGTGACAGTTTTGTACTTAAGGTCTGTGAGAACCAATCAGAGCTCTGCTGAAGATCACATGACCAGCAACAATTACTCCTCTCGTCCTATTGGTCAGTCTCAGCTTCTTATAACTTGACGACTTCCTCTAAGGCAAGAAGAAGGAGTTTTATTTTGAAGAAAACCAAACTGTCTGTAATCAAAAGTCCAAATCCAGAAAAAGGACAAGAGTTCACACAAAGTCTGTTCACAATGAAAGTGTCACTATGGCTTCTTTTTCTTTTGCACTAAAGCAGTAAAAAACACTGTCCACTGTGAATGAAATGAAATGTTTCTTTTACAGATGCCACAGATTCTGTGCTGGAGCTCAAAAACATCAAAAGGTGAGTCTCTTGTTTCTTTCATTTGAAACATTGACAGGTCACTTCTTTTTTGAGTCCAACTCAGAGAGAAGGACGTGTGAACAGGAACAGAGCTGTGTTTACTCCAGTGTGAGGCCACATTCAGCAGCAGTTACAGTCCAGTCACTTTAAACTAGAACCATCAGGTCCAACACAACAACACTGACTTTGACTTTCACTTTTTCTTTTAGATGAAAGTTATATTGGAGGTTTGTGTCCAGCAGAGGGCACTGTGTCCATGAGTTAGACATGTTTCTACCAATCTCATGTCTAAGAAGCTTTAAAAGGATTTTGAGAAGATATATTTTTGGGCCTTTGTACCTGTCTCACACACACACTTAAATATTATACATTCATATTTACTCCACAAATATTATTAACTCTATGTATTTATGTTTATCTTCTAATGTCTTTTGTGCTTTAGTATTTGTTTGGACTCAGGTCTATAACTTGAGTCTAACTGTTGGTCTTGAAGCTAATCCATTGTGTATAAAAGTCTGTACATTGCAGTGTGTTATTTTCTTTGTGATTTTTGCTGATCATGTCAAATTAGTGTCAGACAATGACTTAAATCCACAAACTAAAGCCTCTGTTTGTGTCAAATCTAATGTTTGTGCTTGTTCTGCTGCGTTGGTCTGACACATGAAGCCGTCTGAGTCGAGCTGTGAACAGAGCAGTGTAAAAAACAAGATTAAATACAAATATGATTTATATTTCTTCTCAGAAGATTTTTAAACCTGTTGAATTTCATTAAAATTAAAGTTCTAAGTTTTATTATTGTCCAAATTCCAAATCCGTGAAGATCTTTGGCCTTGTTTTTCTCCCTCACATTTATAAAAACCCTTGTCAGACTTGGACACAGTCTAGAGTTCTGTGGAAGAGTCCAAGACACACTTGTGCCTCTTTTAACTTTGTTGTACAATGATATTATCTCAAATCAGTCAAAGCCAATAACAATGTGATCTGCTCTAATTTCTCTTGTTCCAAAGCCAGGCAAGGATCACGTTTAGCCTCGAATAATATGAGAAGACTATTTCATCAAATGTCAAAGGATTCATCTTTTCAGGGTCCAGCAGTAGCTGTGTCGCTGGAAAAGCTTTGGATCGAGTGGCCCTTCTTATTTTATGTTCTCTCTAAATTTGGAACCATTTACATGAAATGGACCAAGACTCTGTCCCATGAACCACTTGCACGAGTTAAAACTAACCGTATAATATCACATCCTTTTCAAGTCTTTAGGTCCACACGGCTTCCACCAGCTTTATTTATCCGAGCACTGGAGAGCCGTAGCCTGTGCTATTGGGGCAGATCCAGGTGGACAGGGGATTAACATGGGAGGACACCATTTTAAAAGTAACCTCTATGTGGATGATACAAACCCCATTCCCCAAAACAGTTAGGACACTGTACAAACTGTGAATAAAAAATCTCATAAACTTATATTTTATTCACAATAGAATAAATAATAAAACACATGTTTGACAATAAACTAAAATCATCGCTGTACAAGTCTCTCTAAGTCTGCTTTAGACATTATCCCTTTGACTTTGGAAATGTTTTGAAGGTGATAAAATGCTGATGATGTAATAAATTCAAGTCTGAGTCCAGGATGAGTCCTAGATTCCTAAACACTTGTGATCACCTGCTCATCTCCAAAATGTTTTTCCAGGAGTCGTTGTGCCTCTTTTATTTCAATAGTGTGTTCAAACGCTCTGATGAAGGCTTTAAAGGTCCGGGGTCACCTTTAAAAACAGGAACATCTTTTCTAGGTAACTGTGACTGCTGCTGTTGTTTTACAAGCCTCTCTGTTTCTGCCTTTGTTTTAGTCACAACTTGTAAAATGCTCTTGTCACATTGTTCATATGTCGTCTGTGGGGCTTGTGTTTGAGGATCCTTATTATTTGTTCTCCAACTTTGTGTCAAAGATGTGTCTCACAGTGCATTCATCAGTTCATTCTTTTACCTTCGCGGTGGATCAAAGGCATTCCAGCGTAATCCAGACATTACAATCCTCAGCAACAGGTCGAAACTCTGTGTGCTCCCAAATCTGGTGTAGGTCAACACTGAAAACATGACCACATCAAACACTTCAACACTGCCTTAAAAGTGTTCTTTCAAACATCATTAGTGACACACAAACAGGTTTTATTCAAATTCTATCAATATTTATTAAAAATGAACTAAAGATTATTGGAATTAACATCTTCCAAAGAGAAATAAAACTCACACAATTGGCAGATGACACAGTTCTATTTTTAAAAGATAAACTTCAGGGAAAGCCATAAAACAAATCAAGAACTTCTGCTGCATCTGGTTTTATATTAAACACATCCAAATGTGAGATTCTGACTTTATAGGATTGAGCTGAGTTCAATTTGTGATATTTTAGTGAAAAAAGATGTTAAATATTTAGGAATACATATTACAAAAGATGGAGCAGAAAGAGAAAAGGTGAATTTTGTCCCTAAGTTTAAAAAACTAAACAATATTAAATGTATGTCTACAAAGAGACAGGTCCATTTGGGAAGAAGTCTATTGACAAAAGCAGAAGGCGTGTCCAGATTTGTTTACCCTGCCTTGTCACTAGAGGTCAGTGAAGACACATGCAAAGAAATCAATCAACTATTGATAGACTTCAGATGAAAATCAATATTAACCAGTTCCAAGGATGTGGAGGTATTGAACTTTTGGATTTGATAGATTTAAATGATATCTTTAAAATCAAATGGATTGAACAAAGCCTGAGGAACCCAGACTCACTCTGGCACTTCATCCTTTGAACATATTTAAGAGGTTGGTGGTCTACAGTTTCTATTCCAAAGTTAATCCAGTGTTGAACATGAGCTCTAAAACGATCATCTTTCTACAGCAGGCTCTACTAGCATGGAAACTGTGTCAGAGCCACAGCTTCTCCTGCACAACACTCTTCTATGGAACAAGGAAGACATTACAAAACCAAAGAAGTCATTAGAATCAACAAAATGTGGGTTTATGGTATGCTCTTATTCAGACAAACATTCGAGTCTCACTGTAAATCTGGTCACAGATGGATAATACACTGACAATAGGAGACTTTGGTCCGATCCCAGTTCCAGCCCTTAGTCCTGGTTTTGAACGTTCACAAGAGATGAAGAGGTGTCCCAGTTCTCCTTTGGATCAAGGGCTAGAGCAGTACACCCTTTCAAACATCGATTTTGGAGGACCACACTTCAAACGAGGGTAAGTTAATGTCCCAGCATGCAGTGTGTTCACTGGCTCCAGCTGTGAGAGAGAGGTGCCAGATGTAACTAATTTGGGCAAAAATAAAGATTGAAAATAACAACAGTGCTGTTTTATGTTCCTTTAATCTTGTTTATGCACTAATCCGTTTTGTTCTTCAAAGGTTTTATCAAAATTGCTGTTTGCTAACGTTAGCTTCACATCGATGTATGTGTATTTACAAAACTTTTAAAACTTTTTATTTGCTAATGCATAACTTGCCTCTCTTTTTTCGCCAATATAAAATGACGTAATATAAAATAACAGTTGTTTTTGTTTTTGTGGTAGTAACATCTTAGGGTTCTTAGGGTAGCCTATAATCTTAGCTCAGCCCCCTTACCCCTCCATTTGGAAGGGGTGGGGCTAAGCTTAACATAAAATACATATACCTGGACTTTACTAAACCATAAAGATGTGCTGTGGATCTGGTCCGAAGCAGAAGATACGTTGATTAATACGTTCGGTTGTGGGCCCATAAATATTGCCATATCAAGTGTGAGTATGAGTCTCTGATACCGAGTACAACTGAGAGTTCTTGATATTCCCAAACCAGAAAATTAGTGGAAGAATACTCTCTTTATTAAATGATTTGTTGACCGTGATACGTATAAAAATAACATGAGAATAATTATTAAAACTAAGACCTGTGTGAAACTCCTGAATATAGCAGCATGTTCCTGCCCAGAGCTCGATAGGTTAAATGGAGACAGTGGACAGTGAGTGGGCATTATTATTAGTGTCCTGTGCCTTCAGGGTTCAGTCTGGAGAAAGCATGCCCTCGTCTGATCATTTACAGAATTACACCTTACGTTTTCTCACTTATTAAATGTGACCTGCTTAATCACATAATCTCAAACAGTTTTGTGCAATGCAACAACTCAATAAGCAGCATAAACAAATGGTAATATACTGTAAGATTGTGTTAAGAAAAGGACAATTTACAATAATTAATAAAGGGAAACAAAGAAATATAAATTTTTTGAAGAAAATTCAAAATGTTTAGACAAGCTAATGTATGTATTTAGCACATTTAAAAGAAAACAGTGAAAATGCACTAAAGTTTTTTAAAACAAATCAATAAATATAAAAGCAACACAATTTAATATTGGTTTGTAGCAGTTCATCTTATTTTTAAATAACTTACTAAAATATATAATGAATTTAAATCAACATTACTCAGAAATCTGTACTTGGTTACTGCTAAAATCCTCTTTTTAATTTCTTTCATTTACATTTAATATATTCTATGATTTTGATTTTAAATTGTAGATGCAAAATTTATGGCGCTTTTCCACTACACAGTTCCAGCACGACTACTTCGACTGGGCTCGCCTTTTTGGTTTTCCCACTGCGTAAAAGTTGTACCTGTACCTGCTTCCAGGTCCTTTTTCAGATCACCTCAGCGAGTTCTGCGGGCTG
The DNA here is from genome assembly GCA_024416835.2 of Perccottus glenii. Taxonomy (NCBI): domain Eukaryota; kingdom Metazoa; phylum Chordata; class Actinopteri; order Gobiiformes; family Odontobutidae; genus Perccottus; species Perccottus glenii. The sequence continues at coordinate 3,376,467 of CM044564.2, read as the reverse complement.
TGGCTATACTAAATTGTGACGTGAACACACGACAGACTGCTGATTGGCCAGAGAGAATCGTCACTGTTGCGTCATCGTTGCAAGAGCCAGGCGGAGTATCCTGAATAACCCGCCATTTTTAAATAGTTTGGCCAGAGATTGCGTGATAATTTACCCAGTCCCAGACTTTAGTATTATGGCAACTCGGAAAAATGCTCCGTGGTCAAACGAGGAGGTGCAGACTTTTCTTTGTTTGGTTGTCAAGAGAAGATCCAGCGAGAGCTTGATGGGGCAACGAGAGCGAAAGAGTAAACAAAGAAGTCTCCAGTCGCTGATGGAGGACGGTAAGTGTTTTAAGTTTACATTACATTAACCCTGTAGGTGCACTCTGCTTGAGAGTTTTGTTTTCTTTAGGCTGGCGTTTGGAAAGCTGAAGCTCACTAATAACAATGAAGACTGTAAACTTGTGTCGCAGATAGCAATTGCCGCTAACTTTTAGCTCTAACTAGTTGCTAGCTGCCTGCCATTGCTATTTCGTAGTGTGTTGACTTTTGTATGATCTTTCTATTTAAGATTCCTTTTAAACGAGCGAGAATGGTTCTGTGGCTCCACTGATGCCACGTTGGCATCGCTGCAGCGCCGGCATCAACAGCAGCACCAGAACCATTGGCACCAGCGTCACACCGCAACCGGTTAGTATAATAGGAGAAAAAGTAAAACCTTCTAGCCTGTTGTCTGTGAATCTATATACACTTATTAATATAATTAAATTAATATTAATCGTGTTTATAACCCATTAGTATATCATATATTATTATTAATATAACGTCAATGTACTTGCATAGCAACAGGAAGCATTCCCAGTTATGGGAATCAAGATTCATTAATAAACCTGTTCAGTATTTTTATAACTTTCGAGACATACACAGTAATGATGCGTACCATGTGTACTGTATACTGTATGTATACTGTACACATGGTAATTTCAAATGCACACAACGTTTGAATTAAACGTGAAATCGTTTATCTTTATTGTAATTCATTCATTGTAATTATTTTTGTCCAGGACGGAGGAAACGACAGAGGAGCAGGAGCATCTGACTGTCCTGAGGAGATGCAGACATCTGATGTGGAGCAGATGGAGTTGAACCGGACACAGCGAGAGCGGCATTTACAGATGGTACTCGACGATGCAGCACATGCAAGAGAACTAGAAGCGGCTTTGAGGAGGGAGGAGATTGCTGCAATGTCGTCCTTCAACCAGGCCTTTCTGGGAATCCTGGGCCAGCTTGTACAGGCACTGAACCGGCGGGCGCTGTTCCACCACCCTGGACTGAAAATGTATATTATGTAATAATTAAATACAGCATTTTAAAAATTGTTTGCACTACATGTAACATGTATATAGTTGTTTGTGAATTTATATTAGAGTTTGTTCTATTTGTATGTGTGTGGTTAAATAAAACTTTTTGAAACTTATTACAAATAAGTGTCTTTTGATGGTTTGCTTTTGTACAAGGGTTTGACCATGTATTTTCAGATTTTATACTGTGATAACCTTAAAACAGCAGAGACAACATTTTTAACGATAATGTATTTATTTTTAGCAATTAAAGTAACGCATCAGACCCTCTCTCGTACATCACTGCCTTCCTCCTCTACACCCTGTGCCACTGCCACCACAGGCTCTGCTGCTGCAGGTGCATCCCAGTCATTGTCATAGTCCTCTCCATGACTCTCACAAAGGTTATGCAAGCACAGCAAGTAAGAATCATAGATTTTACCATTGTAACATCACAGTCATTTCTTTTCATGAGACAACGCCACCTTCCCTTCAGTCTACCAGAGCGTTTTCAACCACAACCCGTGCTCGAATATTTTCCTGTTGTAGATCTGCTGTTCTACAGATCTGAAACACATAAACCATACACATTTTAGTACGTAATACTGGTAGCTATAAAGTTGTTCAAATACTTTGTAAGTAGTAACTTATAGTATTTACACATATGTAAACGTTAGCATAACTTAGCCTCTTGTCGGCTTTGAAAAACCAGATTCGTCTCGTAGTCTGAACTCTGTAGTAATTCCCAAACTCTCCTGTTATCAGCATTGTTTCTTTTTGCTGCCCTCAGCCTCTCCTGAAACAACGTTTGCTGTCTTGCTGTGAGAAACAGCCACATCCCGAGGATAAAAAAAACATAGACTCGATTTCCTCCATTGTTTATGTGTGTGAGTAGCGGGTGTGTGTCGCAGTGAAGATTACGTCACGACAGGTTCTTGCGGCGTCGCTATGATGACGACTAGGTAGGTACTATTGTGGAGGTACTATCTGCAATGGAAAACGGAGCGAAAAGCGAGCCAAAGTAGTCGAGCTGGTACTGTGTAGTGGAAAAGCGCCATTACTGTCACTTGTAATCTAAACTTTTAAGTAACTTTTACAGAGTAAATCAATAATAATAAAGGAATGAAAAGATGTTCAGAGTTCTCAGATTTTTCCTTTTATTCCTAAAATCCAGCTGTTAGCTCTATTTTATTACAGAGCATTAATCCTCAATGAAAGATTTTTCTTTCTGTGACACTTCTACATTTTCCTTCAACTCAGAAAACATATGGCGCTGGTGACGAGGATCTGTTGTGTTTTGGCCTCGGACTAATCGCCACTGAATTGTAAAGTAAATGCATTGAACTTGTGTCCTCCAGCCGGCAGAGGTCAGAGGTCAGCCCTGAGTCATAATCACAGATCACATCTGGTTTAGAGGACGCTGAAAGACGCCTCATCTTTTATGTCCGGCTGCAGACAGAGATCCGGCTGAAATGAGGAAAAGGATGCTTATTGTTTGCAGGATTTGAAAGTTTCTTGATCTTATCTATGTCTCTATTATATATACTTTCATTTAATCGGACTTTGTAGAAAAGCATTACTACAGTCTTTTGTTCCATCCAGTAGTATTCTCTGGATGTATTACAGGATTATGTATTACAGTATTACAGATGTACATATCATAGTCAAGCATGTGAGAATGTAAAGAGTTAATTATGGATGTTTTTTTTGGAGACTGGGTTGTCTTTGGACAGGATATAGCCATGACGTCAAAGCCATTAAAGCCTTTTACCAGAGTGACCTATGTGACCTCTGTGTGACCCTGGGTCTGTGTGCCTCCAGATTTGGTCATGACTTCCTGTTCACTGCTCAAACACAGAATTTGACCTATATTTTAACTTCCTGTTTCTAGACCTGTTCAGATTTAAACTCTTGGTTCTCGTTGAACTAAACACATTTTGTTCTTTTACACTTTTAAAACTGTTCACTTTTAACATTCTTAAGTATTTTCTTTCTCATTTTTAATTCTTTTTAAGTCTTTGAACACAGTGTCCTTGTGGATTTGTGTCTTCCTTGGTCCTTGAAGTTGCACTTATCTTCTGCGCTCACTGCACCAGGTTTGGATTTGTTTGGTTTGATCCAAACTTACTCAACTCTGAGTTTGTTCAACTCTCTTCGTGCAACAGCCTCAGGATCCTTCCTTCAGAGGCAGCTCCAGAGTCAGGTCTGAAGTCAAGGCTAGAGTCCAACTCCACATGAGCGTCTTTTGGAAAAGGCTTCAAGTGTCCGAGTTGCAGCTTCAAAAGCCCCGCCCCCTTTTTCAATCCAAATAAAATGACACTTTTAATGGAATTTTTTTTCTTTCTTTAACTTGTGTTTATTCTAAGCAGTTGTGAACAGTTGAATTAGTGACATAAACATCTGTCTTTTCTGATGAATGCAGTGTGTTGTGTTTAAGTGATTTAGAAAAGCTCAGATCATATTTGACACATTTATTTACAGCTCAACTTAATATAGTCTCAGTAAATGGTGATAACAACTGAGTTAAAACCTCAGCAACACAAACTGAAAACTCAACTGTGTCATTTATGACACAAACAATATGACAATAGAATATTTCCATTGATAGAACAAACATACACTTGGATTTAAACTGAAAACCTCCGTCTCTAAGCACTTCCTCTCGTATTGGACTTATTTTCCAAAGACTCATGGTGCATTGTGGGAAGGTGATGAGTTCAGCTGAAGTGCTTTTCTACATTTTGGGGACAATATAGTGGTTTTGTAAGACGTCCCACATGTCCATAAATCCCAATAATAACAGGTTCCACATGAACAGCAGCAGGAATGAGGCCGTTACTGTGGAGTGTTTTCTCATTTCACTTTGTCATTTCTCAGGATTTCAACCGAAATCACATTTATCTCTGTCATATTTCAAATCCACCTTTATATTAATGAAGTGTACAGAAGCACTTGTCGAGACAAATGCTGTGATTGATCCTTCTCTACAAACACAATGAGACCAACATGAGATTGATGTCATCAGTTTGTTTCTGTGTGGGATCTGTCACTGTCAAAGAAACTGGAAAAGAACTGTTCCTCTGTTTTATCCAATCAGACCAGCTCAAAGTAAAAATACAAAGTCCATCTCTGATCATTGAAGTGTGTTTGGAGTCTTTTCTAATCTTTTCTAACATGTGTGAGTGTGTGAGGTCAGGTAGACTGGACTATCTGATCAGCAGTGAGGATGTTTCTCAGAGGACACTCTCAGTCCCACAGAGTTAACAATGACACTGAGGAGTCAACAGAACAGAGGTTAAACCCAGGAAACAGAGTCTGAGTGAATGTGGTGTTGAAGGTGTGGAGGTGGGTCAGTTGGTCAGAGGAGACTGTGTAGAAGGACAGAGAGCCAGCAGGACAGTCCACATACACTGCTACTGTCCCAGAAGAGGACCAGGAGGAGTGAGAGAGGGGGAAACAGAGTAACCACCTTTAGAGCAGGACAGACTCCAGGACTGATCGTGAATCCAAACACACAGTCAGTACTTTCTCCTTTCCTTCTGATTCCTCTGTAAGACACTGATATATCAACCTGTCCGCTCCACTGGACCTCCCAGTAACAGCGACCAGTCAGACCAGTCGAACACAGCAGCTGAGGCCAGTCCTCAAATCTGTCCTGATGATCTGGATATGGCTGCTTCTCTTTCAAGTGTCACCTTCTTGTTGTTGTCAGACAGTTTGAGGCGTCTGTGAGCTGTGTTTAGATCCAGTGTGAGTTCACAGAAATCTGATGGAGAGAAGACACAATACAGCTGCAGTTAGTCCTCTGTCCTCTCTGAACACATGAGATTAACACAAATGTACAAGATTCACAACACAACTACAAGATTCTGTTTGATGGAAAAGTCATATTAGAAGAAACACTTGTGTTTGGAGGAGCTTTAAACTCTTCTTCTACTGTTTATTGCTGTAGGACATAAAGCAGCTCCTAAAGCTCCAGCCTCTGACGTCACTACACAGGAGTTTATTCACTTCTCTGTGCTTCATGGAAATGTACATCAGTCACATTTCTTTGACACATTTGACTCAATAGTTGTTCTATTTGATGGAAACACAGCAGTCGTTCTGATGGTGCTTGGTGCAGACAGTGGCTGAGAGCATGTGGCTCTGTGTTGCAGGAGATTGTTCACAGCTGCTGTCATTTTGCCAGTGTTTGTGTGATATCTGCTGTTGTTCTAGTGATGAGGAGGACTGACAGCAGAGGCACAGCTCAGAGGAGAACAGCTTATTGTCTCCAGAAGAATCCTTCACTTGACTCTTCCTACATGTTTGATCGAAAAGGTTAGTGCAGTTAAACAGCTCCAAACTGGACTCTTCAGGAGCTCCTTTAATAAGAACTCTAGAGTCAGTTCTGACACCTGTGGACTACACAGTAAAGGTCACTGCTGTCCAAGGCTCATGAAAGAGTTAAGGCACAATCACACATCAATGAGCTCCATGACACAGGTTTTATACAGGCCTTCTCCTTCCCATAATGCCTTGTTTCTCAGAATAAACTAAGCACCAGCATCGTCCTGGCTCTTTTCTATGTGTCTGATAGATTTAACACTAAGGACCTATGGCTTACTCTCAAAAGCCACCAGACAATAAGCATCCTTACAGCTTCTCAAACAAAGTCAAAGTATGAATCACACAGCCATGAGCTTCAGAACAGTGTTGATTATGACACTGATTATTAATAGATGCATTGAAAACAGAGTTGATTCCATTTAAAGAGCTGTTGTCTGGCTCAGATCTAAATATTCATCTGTTCTGAGGCAAATACATACATCTCTGTGAGACAGTCTTTATCACAAATGTTTCAATCAGATCTGGTTCTGACTAAAACCTCAAACAGACACATTCACTTTTATTGTGACGTGTGTAAAACGTGCCTTTATTTGATTTCTCTCATTTTGTCCAACAGCGCTGTGCTCTGGTATCGATAAGTCACTGACACAGCTTTAATCCAACACATTTTCTAAGGTGTGTTCCTGCTGCATTGAGGCTTGTGTTCAGGTCTAAAGACACACTGGGGGTGAGTGTGGAGAGGAGCAGCCTTTAACTCTGCTACAGACACACTCTCATACAGCTCCAGCTTATACAGGTGTCTGCAGGCCTCTATGAGTCTGAGTCACACTAACTCTGCAACAAACTACTGCTGCATCACTTTTACAACCATCACTGTCTCAGAGTCACACACACACACACACACACACACACTTTTCAGGCCAATGTGGAAAAGAAATGACTTTTGTCCCTGAATTTGTGTCTGGCTCAGAGTTTGGACAGAGACAGATCCATTGTAAGTCCAGTAAGTCCAGTAATGAATAGGGTTTGTCTGAGTGAACAAAAGGTCAGGCTCAGTGACACATCAATGACAGCATTTACAATCATTATTTCTCAGAGAAAAAACTCACTTTACATCAAGTGGAAGAGAAGAAACATCTGCAGTTTGTACAAAAAGACAAACTGAGCTTCTCCAATATTTCTGAAGCTTTGAAATCTTTCTGTGAGTTTAGAGCAAAGCCTGTGGTTCAGAGATGTCTTGGTCTAAATCAATGAGACTGTCACACTTACACTTCCTGAGACCTGGTCTGATCCAGTGGACTCCAGCAGCATCCAGTCTGAAGGAAAAAGAGACATTACATCAGTCTGATCCACACAAGCTTTTCTTTTCAATCTCATTGTTCCTCCTGAAGCACTCTTTGAGCCTCATTTATCAAACATGTGTTCTCTGACATTTATCAATCTGAACTTCAGCAGAAGTTCACTCAGATCACATGCAGCTCTGAGCTCCAGTCAATTTAACACCGTTTTACAGGATTTTACACTAAACTCAGATTAAACTTCAACAATTCACTTTAGAAAGTATTTAGGATATACTGTGATTTTTAGTTCAGAAATGATTTTACTGTTTTGACGGAAAAGGCTGCAACATATTTTTTCAAAAGAAACAAAAGAAAAGATAGTTTTGTAAAAACTCAGAACAGTGTGTATTTCATTGTCTCTGGGTCGGCTTTAGTTCTTCACTTCATTGTCCAACTTGGTCAAAGTCACTTTAAAAACAAGGTTGTCTGGTGCCTTCAAAATAAAAGCCTAAGTTCTAAATCACTGGGATTGATAAAAAAATGAGCCAGTGTTTATGGACTTTAGTTTTGTTAAATACAGATGTGTATTATTAAGTTATGTCTGTAACATATTTATATTTTTGTGCTGCTGATTATTCATTATTACTTTGATTAACATAAGACCATTACACTTAAATACTGCAGTAGTTACTGACATTAAACTTGTCTTTTCTTTTATTTAAAATGATATATTTCTGATAATATTGTGCCATTATTTGTCCACAGTTCTCTGATAATACTCCACAGATCCAGGACCAGGTTCTTTCTGTGCCTTCAGCAGTTTTCCTTTAAAACATTCAAAACAAAACTTTATTCTTCCAAAAGGGATTTAGAAATATCACAGTTCAGATTTAGAGTTAGTTATTGGAGGATTTAAAAGAACTCTGACATAATTATGCTTGTGTTTATCTCTGATATTGTGCAGTTCCTGTAAAAAACATGAAAAGTCCAAGTGCAGCAGTCTGTGACTATTCCAGTGTTGAAAGAGTGTGAAATGATAGAAGAGCATGTGTGATGTATGAGACTGAGGCTCTGATTGGTCAGTGAGTGTCTCTTCCTCAAACTGCAGCAGCTGCTGAGCTTTTAAACACACACATAGGTTTTATTTCACAAACAGGACTTCAGCCTCTGTCAGCCTCTGTGTCAAATCAAACATTCTTTAGACATAATAAGGAACAAGAGTTAAACACATGTTTGTCTTCATTAGCCTCATGATGTTGGAGTTTCCATCAGACAAACATGTTTCCCTCTAACCTTGTGTCACACATGGATTGAACACAGTAGTGTTAAATGTGTACACTACAGTGCACTGGGATGAATGCATCTGCACAAACAGCAGCTCAACTCAAGAACATCTTAAAGAAGGACTTATTTATAAAACTTAAAAAACAGCCAACTCCAAAAACATCTAAAAATGTTCTCCAATAAAGAAGGAGGTAGAATTTAAGAGGAGAACATAATTTAAAGGTACAGTGTGTTGGTGCTACACTAAAGAAACGGTGTGTTAGCAGAAATACTCTGATACTATGGACTGGACTGGACAGTAATATGAAGAGTGTGGCAACTTTACAACAATTTAAAACTATATAAAAAGAGTATTATAGTAATCATAGGTATTCTGGGATGTCATTTAGGATTGTAGATGTAGTAAAGAATGTTAATAAAAGATTAAATTAATTGATTGACACAATAATATCTGTTTTGTTTTTCTCTTCTGTTTAGTGAATGGAACTTATTATAATTGTTTTAATGTTTTGTTTCAATGTTTAGCACTTTTATTTAAATGTTAGAAGAGTTAGTCACAATAAGTCTTGACTTCAGCCTAAAACCCTTTTGGTCAATGTTTTATATTTAATGAAAGTGTTCTGTTCTTTTGTTTATTTTATGACCAATAAAAACTGAAAAAGGATACATTTTTCTTTTAGAATATTTAAACCAGTTTTAAAGCAGCTTTGTTGAAAGGCTCTTTTTGTCCCAAACTGATGAAAGAGGTATTTTGACAACATTAACTGTTTTGGGATCAGTGTGTTTGTCTCAGAAATCAAGAGACTGCACAGTCTTCTGCAAGTGTAGATAATCCAAGTTTACATTATTATTAATACATTATTATTATTATTATTATTCATATCACAAACAATCTATTAAACTACTACTGCATCAAATTTAACTTCAGCAGTAACATTTAACATCCAACATAGAGTATATGGTGACACTTGTTTATTGTTCACAGCCTTTGTGTTCTCATCAGATCACATCCTTCTGTTGCTCACAGGTCTAAGCTAACATCTGTCCTCAGTCTCACCTGGTTCTGTCTCTGTCTCTTAGATCACCTGCTCACTCTGCTCTCTTCTTTCTCTCACTTCCTCTTTCCCTCTCTGAGCTCTCACCAACAGGAAATTAAAGATTCATTTAAGCAAATGTTCCAAAATACAAATGACACTAACAACCAAGAAGATATAAGATTAAATTTTTGAGATATGCCACTTTAAAAGGCAAGGACCCCCATTACTTATTTTAACAATAAAGAATATATTTATTTTATTTATTAAATGTTGTAATATCCATCTGGCTTGTTGCCTTCAAACACACAAGTTAATTAAACTTTGAAGACTGTTAATAATATTCCATCTCATTCATTTGATAAAAATAGATTTAAAAATACATTTGACATATTTCAAAGCCTACTATGAAGTTTTAAAGTTCTAATGACAATATTTTCAACTAAAACCACCCCATGCCTCCTGACTGCTGCAGCTGTTCTCTGATCAGTGCAAGTGTGATACCCTTCATAACAAGAAACACAAAATTAACTCCCCTTAAAAAGGCCTCGAGTAAGAGCGCCACCGATATACCTCTGTCCACCAGAGGGCAGACTCCAAAAACGGCAAGATTATGTTTACAGCCTGAATAGGGGGGGCAATGTGCAGAAGACATGTTTTTTTTACAAAAAGGGATAGTTCTATTTTCTTAAAATATATAAAATGTTTTGTTTTAAATATATCTCATTTAAAAATCTGACATTCCCAGTCCTAAATAAAGTACTGTGGAGTAAAATGTATTTTTGAAGGTCTTATTTTTATTTTAGGGGTGCAGCCCTAAAAGGGGTCTAGCCTCGACCTATGATTCACTGTCTGTAAAAATAATGCCTCTGTTTTATTATTGCTGCTGCAATATTATTTATTTATCAATATTGTCTCTGTTTGCTTGTTTATATTTAGTTTTGTGAGTTTTATTGATCACAGTTCAAATGAAAACAGTTTTACTGTTCAAAGTATAATCTCTGGGCCCCTGTGTAAGAGACACATTTAGGGTTTCCACTCAGTTTAGCCTCAGCCTCTTCTCTCGTGGGTCGTAGGTCGTAGGTCACAGGTCGTGTCAGGAGTCCGTCAGGCCTCCATTAGTGCAGTCCATGCGTCTGAGTGACTCTCACAGACGCAGTGAACCATTCCCCCAGTTTCTTTCTGCTTCAAAAGGCTAAATACTGTCAATCCTCCAAAGTGAAGCTCATTACCCTCCTGCTGAAGATCCTGGTGGTCCCGGCTCCACTCGTTTCTCCACTCTGCAGGCGCTGCACCAGCTCAGTGACAGAAGCTTCTGCTAGCTTACTGATCCGGCCCGGTGTTAGCGCATGCTTTACTACGCTGGTGGCCCACCGGCTCTACGCTGGTGGTTTGGATGTTTGTAACCACCTTGGTGTTTGGGCCTGGTTTAAGTTGGATGTCCCTTGCTAACAGGACTAGGAGAAAGAGAAATACTGTCGAGTGCACACGGTCTCTTTTCCTTTCACTCAAATCTGTTTTGGTGCATGACATTACACAAGTGTTTTCTAATTTCAAGAGTGAGTAGTAGATGGTTAAACAACCATATCCAAAGTTGTTCAGGTATAGTGTACAATTTCTTGAATTCTGAGAAATGAAATCCAAATGTTAACAGAAAAGAAGCCACACCAAACAGGTAAGTAGCAGGTGTACTTCTGAAGCTGTATGTTTGAACCAGGACATTTCAGCTGTGGTTTCTCCTCAATACATGTTGACGCTTTTAATTTCTAGACAGGTTTATGTACTCGCAGCTTGTTATTCATAAAATGAGCAGAATTTCAGAGTGCATGTACATGCCAGATGTTAAAGGCAGTGACAAGAGGAGCACGGAGCCCAACCAACCCACAACAGCCTGGCTGTTCATATCTATTTCTTTCACCAACATATGGTCCATACCTGAGAGTGTCCAGTCTGCAGAGGGGGTCCTCCTGTAGAGCAGACAGGAGCTTTACTCCAGTGTCTCCTGGATGGTTGTAGCTCAGATCCAGCTGTCTCAGATGGGAGGGGTTGGACCTCAGAGCTGAGGCCAGAGATGTACAGCCTTCCTCTGAGATCAGACAACCTGAGAGTCTGCAAACACACAACATTATAGAGATCATCAGTAACAGGTCTAAACATTAACAGGTCAAACTCCAGCACATTTGGTTCAGTACACTGTGTTTAATATTTGTTTAGTTAATAAAAACTGAAATCAGGCTCCGGACCATGAGTTTGTTTAGAAAAAAAAAAGATGAACTATTTTACAGAGCAGACAAAAGGTTTTTATTAATGTTTTAAGCATCTGTCTTTTCCAAAAGCACTTAATCCATAAGGATGCTTTTTAAAAGCCTAATAGTGAGTAACATTACAGTAAAGTTTTAGACTCCTGACCTGAGTTGTTCCAGTTTACAGTGAGGACTCTTCAGTCAACAAGACAACATCTTCAGCCCTGAGTCCTTCAAGTCATTGTTACTGAGATCCAGTTCTCTCAGACTAGAGGACTGGGACCTGAGGACTGAGGACAGAGCTTCACAGCTTCTCTCTGACAGGTTACAGCTGCTCAGTCTGGAGAAGAAGATTTTCGGGACAGTGTATGTTAATAACATCAGACATTTAAATTATTTATTCTCATTTAGTCATTTAGCTGACGCTTTTATAAAGTGACTTAGCTTCTATTCACCATGACATAAGTGTCTTGCCCAAGGACACAACGACAGTATGAACTGTGGGAGAGCGGGAATCGATCCTGTGTTATAGGACAACCGCTCTACCACTGAGCCATGCTATTTCTGACCTAAGGCACATCCAGCATGTTTACATTCATGTGGCTGAGTCTCATGAGCATGTTCATCAACATGCACTGTCTACAATCAAATATATGCATGTATTTATTGTTATTCTGAACAAGATGGAAATTATTCCCATGATTGACAATCCAGCATGTTTACATTCATGTGGCTGAGTCTCATGAATGTTCATCAACTCAATATATTCATTTATTTATTGTTAATTTGAACAAATTGTTGCTATATTTATTAGTGCCATGCACCATCTTTTATTAATAAAGCATACATTTAATATAAATCCAACCAAACCCGAGTTGTTCCAGTTTACAGTGAGGACTCTTCAGTAAAACAGACAACATCTTCAGCCCTGAGTCCTTTAAGTCATTGTTACTGAGATCCAGTTCTCTCAGACTAGAGGACTGGGAGCTGAGGACTGAGGACAGAGCTTCACAGCTTCTCTCTGACAGGTTACAGCGGCTCAGTCTGGAGAGAGATTTTAAAGTGTAGAATTGTATTAAAATGTAACTCTAGAAGACAGGGACAGGGTATGTTAATAAAATCAGACATTTAAATGATGTATAATGACACTTAACACTCCTTGCCTACAGTGACAAGGCTCTGGTGTATGAATGTGTGTGAATGTGGGTCAACAGATGGAGAGAAATTATCCTAAGGCTACAATCCAGCATGTTTACATTCATGTGGCTGAGTCTCATGAATGTTCATCAACATGCACTGTCCCTTAATCAAATATATGCATGTATTTATTGTTATTCTGAACAAGATAAATTTATTCCCATGATTGACACAGCACATCTTATCTATAGGCTTGAGACTGGCACAAAGTTACACTACTTTGTGACAAATTGATGCTATATTTTTAGTACCATGTGTTTGTATTAATAAAGCACACATTTAATAAAATCCAACCAAACCTGAGTTGTTCCAGTTTACAGTGAGGACTCTTCAGTCCAACAGACAACATCTTCAGCCCTGAGTCCTTCAAGTCATTGTTACTGAGATCCAGTTCTCTCAGACTAGAGGACTGGGAGCTGAGGACTGAGGACAGAGCTTCACAGCTTCTCTCTGACAGGTTACAGCTGCTCAGTCTGGAGAGAAGAGAGATTTTAAAGTGTAGAATTGTATTTAAATGTAATTCAGTAAAATGGTGATTACTCACAGAGCTTTGTTGGAGGCTTTGACCACTGGCACCAGCCTCAGGAGAGCCTCCTCTGAAGCAGAGTATTTCTTCAGCTCAAACACATCCAGACCTTTTTCTGATGACAGTAAGATGAAGGCCAGAGCTGACCACTGAGCAGGAGACAGTCCACCTTTAGACAGACGTCCTGAACTCAGGTACTGTTGGATCTGCTCCACCAGAGAAGCGGTCATTCAGTTCATTCAGACAGTGGAACAGGTTAATGCTTCTCTCTGCAGACACATCCTCACTCATCTTCTTCTTAATGAACTCTGCTGTTTCCTGATTGGTCTGAGAGATCTACTTCCTGTCTGTGTCAGCAGACCCTGTAGAAGGCTCTGATTGGTCGGCAGTGAAAGACCCAAGAGGAATCGAAGGAACAAATCCAGGTGTCCATTTGGACTCTGTAAGGCCTGGTCCACAGCTGTTTGGTGAAGTAGTATAACATTTGTAGCACTCTTGGATTTGTCTGAGAGCAGGTTTAACCCAGTGTTGATAAAGTTCTGATGGACGTGAAGAGCAGCCAGAAACTCCTGGACACTCAGATGGACAAAGCAGTAGACCTTGTTCTGGTACAGACCTGGCTCCTCTCTAAAGACCTGTGTGAACACTCCAGAGTACACTGAGGCTGCTGTGGTGTCGAGGCCACACTCGCTCAGGTCTGACTCGTAGAAGATCAGGTTTCCGTTCTGCAGCTGCTCAAAGGCCAGTTTTCCCAGAGATTCCACCATCTTCCTGGTTTCTGGACTCCAGTGTGGCTCTGTCTCAGATCCTTCTTTATACTTGACGTTCTTGACTTTGGCCTGAACCACCAGGAAGTGGATGTACATCTGAGTCAGGGTCTTGGGCAGCTCTCCTCTATCTCTGGTTTTCAACACATGCTCCAGGACTGTGGCAGTGATCCAGCAGAAGACTGGTATATGGCACATAATGTGGAGGCTTCGGGACGTCCTGATGTGGGAGATGATTGTGTCGGGCTCGTCTCTGAACCTCTTCCTGAAGTACTGCTCCTTCTGTGGGTCAGTGAACCCTCGGACCTCTGTCACCATGGAGACGCACCACTCCGGGATCTGATTGGCCGCCGCGGGTCGTGTGGTTACCCAGAGGCGAGCGGAGGGAAGCAGGGTCCCCCTGATGAGGTTTACCAGCAGCACATCCACTGAGCTGGACTCTGTGGCGTCAGTCAGGGCCTTGGTTTTGGTGAAGTCCAGAGGAAGTCTGCACTCGTCCAGACCGTCAAAGATGAAGACCACCTGGAGGTCTTCAAAGCTGCAGAGTCCTGCTTCTTTGGTTTCACTAAAGAAGTGTTGAACAAGTTGCACCACACTGAACTGTCTCTCTTTCAGCACATTGAGTGCTCTGAAAGTGAACGGGAACAGCAGCTGTATGTCCTGGTTGGCTTTGCCTTCAGCCCAGTCCAGACTGAACTTCTGAGTGAGCACTGTTTTCCCGATGCCAGCCACTCCCTTTGTCAGCACTGTTCTGATTGGTCCATCTGTGTCAGCTGGGCCTTTAAAGATGTCTTCACATGTGATGGCTGTCTCTGGTCTGCCTGGTTTCCTGGAGGCTGTTTCGATCTGTCTGACCTCATGTTCCTGGTTGACCTCTGAAGCCCCTCCTCTGTGATGTAGAGCTCTGTGTAGATCTGGTTCAGAAGGGTGGGGTTTCCTGCTTTAGTGATGCCCTCAAACACACACTGAAACTTCTGCTGCAGGTTAGACTTCAGTTTACTTTGACAAACTCTAGAAACCCTTCCTGAATGAAGACAACAGATAAAGCCATGAGTCTCAGAGAATATAAAATGACTGTGAGCCTCTTGTTAAATGTGTTATATGGTCCTACTGCTCCACAGACGCTCAGCCAGCTCCTTCTGCTTCATGCTCTTCAGGAAGTTCAGTGTGATCTTCAGAAAAGCCTCACTGCTGCTCCTCTGCTCTTCATCCTCATCCTTCAGATGCTCTAAGCATTCTGGGTAATCTGTGCTCAGAACCTTGTGGAGCTTCTTTAGCTCCTTCTTGACAAAAGTGCAGATGTTCTCCTCCAGAAGCTGAGCAGATACATTATAAACAACACAAATGCAGTCAGTGTTCAGATCTGTGTAAAACAAGTTCTCATTCATTTATACATTTCCAAACTTTAGTGAATGACAGACCATAAATATGGAGTCCAGCTGTGTCTGTTGCTTATCACTGATGACCTCTGACCCCTGCTGCTTCACTCTGTGGATAAGGACAGAACAAAGACTGATTATTTCTCTGTTTCAGTGACACACTCCTGACTCTCTGTTGTAAAGTCTGTACTATTGATAGACTCTGTAAGGTCTGGATTATTAATGTTAATTTAATTAATCTTACTTTGTTGTTTTAAAGGTCAGAGGTTGTCCCGTTGACCGGTTGCTCCTGAAGGACTCACAGCTGGAGCCAGGTTCAGAAGACTCTGGTTTCTTTTTCATTCTGGTTCAATGAACACAGTTAAAAGATAATCTCAAAGTCATTATTAAAGATTGAATTTTATAACATTGACTTTTTAAAGGATTTATTTTTAGCTGAAAAGACAAACATTTAATTAAACAAATAAAGTTCTGCTCTTGAGTTTCTCTTGAGTTACTGTTGAACAATTAAGACAAACATATGTTTGTCTTGAACAAAAAAGTGGTTCATATCGACCAGTCTCCTCATTAAACTTGGACCTACAAACTGTTTACAGCAATTACAGCCCATCAATTATCAGAAATTATTTAATGTTTTTAAACAAATACAGATCAAATTGTGTTTATACCATGGACTGCTCAGTGGTAGAGCAGTCGTCCTATAACCGGAAGGTTGGCGGTTCGGCTCTGCCCTGTTCATACTGTCGTTGTGTCCTTGGGCAAGACACTTAACCCACCTTGCCTCCAGTGTCCGTAGCACTGGTGTATGAATGTGTGTGACTGTAGAAAATAGGAGGTTGAGCGCCGTATTATGACAGCCCCCATCTCTGTCTGCCCCAGGTGTGAATGTGTGTGAATGGGGTGAGTGGAAGCACAGTTGTTCTTCTAAAGTGTTCTGATGACTTACTGTGGACCACCTTCTGTTTTAAACTCATTCCAGCCTTATACTGGAGGCATCACTTTTGAAGTTAATTGGTTTACCCATGGACTGATCACTTTTAAAGGAGACTTGTCTAAATGGGCCCAGAGCAGGTCTGTGGATAAAGATGGTGCAGTGGTTTTAGTGCTGAGCTAAAGAAAATAAAGAGGTATATTAAATGTCACAGACTCCAGATAGAATAAAACACTCTGCTCACTGCTCACACTGTCTCACTATTTATTTCATTTAGACATAGTCTCAGCCATATACTGGACTGGTACGTTTTAAAGCCTACATCACAAAAGAACACTAAATGGTAAACAGTGAGTTATTAAGATGGATGTTATGTATAGTTTTGTTGAAGCCAGTAATAAGTTTCCTCTGATGTCACAGATCCTCTCTCCCTCTGCTCCTCTGCTCTCTCACTCAGTCTTTCTGCACAAAGTCTCAGGCTTTTGTTGGAAATGGCTCAAAAAGCCTGGCTTCATTCTGACTCAAGCAGAACACATGTTTTATTCATGTAGGCACTAGATTTGATATTAAATATGATAAATGTGTCTGTCTTATTAAACTCATGCTTGTGTCTGACTGTAGGCCTCAGTCTGAAGAACAAGATGACACATAATGTATTGGACTAGAATCAGAAAATGAGTGACGTGATTAAAAAGCTGTCATTACACTGTGTGCCTCTGGAGATGCTTGAGTTCTGAAGAACTGTAAGACAGTGTGGCTTTTAGATCCAGACACAGAGGGGTCTCTGGAGCTGCTGGTGTTAAATCAACTCTCTGCCCAGAGACCCGCCCTCCTCTGACACTGGACCTGAAACTGACCCTATTAAACCAACGATGGCAGCGAGTATTACCCAATCAGAGGCAGAACAGGACGAGTCTTCACAGAATGTGGGAGGGACCATTTCTCGGATGGTGCATTAAAGAACACTTGGAAATACAAAGGCCGTCTCGTATTGATTGAAAACAGTGTATGTGTTACAAAAAGACAGATGAATACAAACAAGCACATGAATAAGATGTAGTGTTGTCATCAATAGTTCATTTGTGCTTTTTTGTCTCCTCACTGTTAGAGCCACGAGCTCAAATGGAACTGCTGTCCTGCCATGTCTTCATGTCTTCGTTGGAGACGTCTGGACTCAGAGTCAACATTGGAAGTGTTGAGTGCTTTATTTAAGACAGTGTTTCTGATTTCTCTTGTAACTGTAGACGTTTTTATTTTTGCAGTTTCCAGAGGTTGATGACACTTGGGTTTAATGACTGTGAGTTCTGCTCTTCTCTTTCCAACAAACTAAAGGCCACCAGGACAAAACTCTGAAGAGATTCAACTCAGTTTAACTTTAGAAATCCCCAAGAGCAATTCATCTGTAGAAGATTTGAGCTGTAAAGTGTTTTTATTTGAATTTAGACAAACACTTGTGCTCAGTGTCGACAGTTTTCTTTGTCTTTTCACTGACAGTGAACCTTTTAATGTGTGTGTCTGATTCTAAAGATGTGGAAGTCACAGAGCTGTTATTTGAATTATTCTACAAATAGTTCTGACGATGACTTACTGTGGACCACCTTCTGTTTTGAAGTTAATCGGTCGATCCTTGGACTTATCACTTTTGAAGGAGACACAGCTGGGCCCAGGAGCAGGTCTGTGGATAAAGATGGTGCAGTGGTTTTAGTGCTGACCTCTGACCTGGAGAACAGTGGTGGACCGTTAGAGATCCTCATCTCACCTCTGAGCTTTGGGGGGGTCAGTGGTTTTAGAGGGAGGGGCTCCGTCCTCTCTGTGCTCACTCTGATCCATGCTCAGTCCAGAGCCCTACAAAATGACACAAAGTGAACAAACTGTAAAGGACACTCATTAATCCTTTCCTCTGTCCTACACTGCACAGCCACAGACCAGTCACTGCAGCTCAACACACTAAACTAAAGCAGCTCTGAATCCTCAGGGACTAAACTGAGATTAAAACTAAGACTTATTCAGGACTCAACCAGAAATGAACCTGCATCAATATTTATTAAACCTTTATGAAACATAGATTAAATCCAGTCCAAACCTGATTAAAGCAGGACTAAAGCAGTTTTGAACAAGGCCTAGAACCAGGAAGAAACCCAGGACTAACTCAGGCCTGAACTAAATGTGGACTAAAGCCAGACTAAAGCAGGTCTAAAGTCAGAACTAAAGCCAGGACTAAAGCCAGAGCAGAGTGCTGTTGAAAAGAATCAAACTGGTCAAACCTGAGTGGATCCAAAGTGTCCAAAGTGTCCCAGAGAAAAGTGTGCGACTGAAGGAAAAGACTTGTTTGTGTGCTTCTTCCTGGAGTGACTCAGAGACGCACCTGTGTTGGCTGCAGGCCAGGTGGGAGGGGCTGCAGTGGGGCTTCACACTGACTCCACAGGTGGGAGGGGCTGCAGTGGGCGGGGCTTCACACTGACTCCACAGGTGACAGGAGGCTGCTGGCTGAGTTCTGTGCTTGTGCTTCGGTTCATTTCCTGTGACCTTTGACCTGCAGCAGACGGAAGAAGGAATATTAAATACATACATATGACTAATGCAGCTGAGAATAAACTCTCCCTGAAGGACGCTGGCAAAAAAAGCAAGATGTTGGCGCCTGTGTTCGGCATTGCCTCTGCTCCCTCTCTGTTATCAAATGTAATTTTGGGTTTTCTAGTGCTGTTTGTTGCTTTATCAGCCCTTACAACTATTAGCTGTGTCTCAGCTACTTTAAAATATGATCGACACACCTTATTCCAAATTAATGAGCAGATGAAAGACTTTTGTGTTACCTGGGCCAGGTACGCAGAGTTTTTCCCTCCAGTTTTTGAGTGCTCCACGTCATCACCGGAGTACCTGTTGCTAGCTAAGCCCCGCGGCAAGAGAAGGAAGCGGATCGAGGGCTGGAGTCGGGGCCAGGCTGAGGAAACACCGTGGGCAACTACCATGTCGAGCGTAGTGTTGTTTGCTGTTGGTTTTTCCAGTAAACATTTAAGTGTTTTCAAGAAATAAGTTTATTTTCATTTTATTTTTATATTGTTATGGTTGTATGTTGTGAATACTGGTTATATAAACATGGGAAAATTATTAATGGTTGTTTTAAAATTGATATGTTGAATTTGGTCATTGTGTGACGTCAGAATTAAGGGGCGGTTGCGCCTGCGCCATAGACATATATACGTATGAGTGTGTGTGTGTGAGTGTGTGTGTGAGAGAGAAATCAATCAATCAATCAATCAATCAATCAATCAATATTTATTTATATAGCGCCTTCCAACAACCACAGATTGAACCAAGGTGCTTAACAACATTAGTAAAAAATAAACATAATTACAAATAGGTTTAAAACATATTTACACAATAAAAACAGATCAGTGTCACAGAGCCATTAAGTGCCAAAAGCCATTTTAAATAAATAGGTTTTAAGTTTGGCTTTAAACAGAGGCCGGTCAGTGATAGAACGTAACTCAATGGGCAACGAGTTCCAGAGTTTAGGACCGCCACTGCAAAAGAACGACGCCCCACTGTTTGAACCGGGACCGGGGCACCTTCAGAAGATGTTGTCCAGCAGAACGTAGAGCTCTGCTGGGTTTGTGAGGGGTCAGAATCTCACACAAATAGGAAGGTGCAAGGCCCGTGAGTGCATTAAAAACAAACATTAAGATTTTAAAATTAATTCTAAACTGGACAGGGAGCCAGTGCAAATTCAAATGAACAATCAAACTTGTTTCTTTATTAAAATTCATTCAAATTCATTCATTTATACATTTATCAATATGCCAATCGTCTACCATATGTCTTAGTTAAACCTCGTAATACAAAGTATTTCTACATGAAAGCAGAATTTTTCAATGTGTGACAGCGTCCTGTTTCATAGCTAAGTCTCTGCCGTTTGTAACAAACCAAACCGTGTGAAAATCCGGTAAAAACTCGGGGAGTTATGATCATTGTAGTTGAGGATACACCTTCCTCAGTAGAAATAAATGCGGGGGGGCGGCCCGAGGAGAGACGGGTATGTATCAGGGGAGCTCTGTAATAAAGAGAGGAAAATAAGTAGAACTGAGTAAAGTTTTGAGTTGATATTGATTGTAACAAGTTCCTAGAACTAGAATAAGTATTTATATGTATGTTTTCATCGATAACAGAGTTGTATCTTTTGAATTGTGTCGCATGTGTTTATTTTGTGTTGCTGCATGCGTAGATTCGAGCGTGAGTTTTTATGTTGATAAGTTCTCTACATATAATTCGGTGGATTCTGTTTATATAAATGTTTATTAGTATTATGGAGATGTGTAGCTTTTGTTTTTATGTTAAACTGTATGCTTATAGTCATTTTAGTGTTTCGTGTATTAAGTTGAACTGCAGTTACTGTTAGAGGGGGCAGTATTTAATGTGTCTTTCCCATGCTTTCTTCAGCTGAAAGAAGAAAAGTAGAGCTGAGAGAGTGTATGTTGATTGTCCTCTTCTAATAAATAGCAGAATCCCCCGAAGAGCTTGGTGTCAGTGGATTGTTTGTTGTGCCGTATAGAGTACGCTACATTAGTTCTGTAGTAAAGATTATTTAGAATTAGATTTATTAGAATTAGACCAACTGTGGAGACTTTTTACAGAAATAATAAAGCCAATACAATAAACATTTAAAAAGTAAGAGGATATTAATCACAGTAAAGGTCTGCAAAGTGTAAATAGAGAATAAAAGTGTGACACACAGTAACACATACACAGACTGTTGCACTCAGTGGTTTTGTTTGAAGTGAAGATTTAAACTTACAACTTCAGATTTCTTTGGTACAAGTTCTCAGATCGACCTCAGATCGCAGTCTACACGCAACATTTCTACTTTCATCGTAAACAGGCAGGTCCTGGACAAAAGGAAACTTAGATAAAATCCCCAAAGAATAAATATCAAAAGCCAAGGAAGACAACAAACTGTTCCAGGCCTTGACAAATAGTGTAGTTTTAAAAGCCTTGGACTTTCTGCAGATTTCCTGTAACATGTATAAAACACTTGGTCGGCTGCAGCCCTGGAGAAGAGAAAATATCACTGTTTTAACTTTATATTTCACTGAAAACAAAATAATACTTCCCTTCCCTCAAACATATGTGGCTCTGTGGTAAATATTAGGGTCAGACTAAATATTTGACAAATAAAGGCTTTATTCAAATCCTTTAATGTAATAAATAAGTCACCAGATTATAATAAAAATAAATATATTAAGACAATAATCAGTGACAAACATTTAAAAAGAGATTAAGTTCATGTTTCTGTTTCTAAAATAAAAAGTAACTCTAAGTTTGCTTCAAAACAATTAGAATTAAATAATAAAAATAATAAATTATTAAATAAGTATTCATTAGTAACATGTTTTTAAAGAACATGTAATATGATGAAAATTCATGTTTTATATGATTTATTATTTTGTTTAAATGATTGTATCGAGAGGTGTTTCAATGATTCCACTTCCTTCACTGTTCCTCTTTGTTCTCTTTGTGATTCAAAGATTCAAGATTCAAAGTGTTTATTGTCATGTGTACAGACAGAAAGCATGTTTCCCTGTACAATGAAATTCTTACATTGCCATCCACAGTAAAAAGTCACACAAGTAAGTCACACAAGTAAGTTAAAAATAAAAATAAGATAAGTATAAGTAATAAAAGAGCAGCAAATATATAAAAATAAAAATAAAAATAAAAAATAATATAAAAAATATAAAAAATATAACAGGGCAAAAGAGTAAAGTAGTAAAGTGATAAAGTGATAAAGTGAGGTAGTGCAGTAAGTAAACAATTGTTCATGTACTGTTGTGATTGTGATTGTAGATTCCTATCTGCTGTTTAGGAGTCTTATGGCAGAGGGAAAGAATGAGTTCTTCATTCTGGAAGTCCTGCATTTCACACTTCTGTACCTCCGTCCTGAGGGTAGAAGTGTGAACAGACCATGTTGGGGGTGGGAGGGGTCTTTGAGAATGGAAGCAGCTCTTCTGTGAACCCTGCGGTGGTAGATGCTCTGCAGAGAGGGCAGTGGAGTCCTGGTGATCTTCTGCGCAGTCTTCACCACTCTCTGCAGGCGTTTGCGGTCCATGGCAGAAGTGCTGCCGTACCACACAGTGATGCAGCTGGTCAGGACACTCTCAATGGTGCAGCTGTAGAAGTTGCTGAGGATCTTGGGCGACATGCCAAACTTCCTCAGCCTCCTCAGAAAATACAGCCGCTGTTGAGCCTTCTTGACCAGCTGCGTGATGTGAGGTGTCCAAGTGAGGTCCTCATTGATGTGGACACCCAAGTATTTGAAGTTGCTCACCCTCTCCACTTCAAGCTCCCGGATGAACAGTGGCTGAGGCGTTCTCCTCTCCCTCCTCATGTCCACTATCATCTCCTTTGTCTTGTCCGTGTTGAGGGTGAGGTTGTTGTCTTCACACCATGACACCAGACTGGCCACCTCCCTCCTGTAAGCTGCCTCGTCACCGCCAGCGATGCGTCCTATCACTGCGGTGTCGTCGGCAAACTTCAGGATGATGTTGTCCTTGTGAGAGGCGACACAGTCGTAGGTGTACAGGGTGTAAAGGATGGGGCTGAGTACACAGCCCTGTGGGTGCCAATGCTTGTGATGGTGCTGGCTGAAGTCCTATTTCCAATTCTGACAGACTGAGGCCTGCCAGTCAGGAAATCTAGGAGCCAGTCACAGAGGGTGGGGTGCAAACCAAGTGTGGACAGTTTGTGGGTGAGTTTGTGTGGGATGACCGTGTTGAAGGCGGAGCTGTAGTCTATAAAAAGTATCCGTAGGTATGAGTCTTTGTTCTCCAGATGTAAGAGGGAGTAGTGGACGGCAGTAGCGATTGCATCCGAGGTAGACCTGTTGGGCGGTAGGCATACTGCAGGGGTCAATGGTGTCCGGTATGCTGCTCTGAATGTGGGCCAGCACCACTCCTTGAAACACTTCATAATGATTGGAGTGAGTGCCACTGGCCTGTAGTCATTCGCGGTGGATCAAAGGCATTCCAGCGTAATCCAGACATTACAATCCTCAGCAACAGGTCGAAACTCTGTGTGCTCCCAAATCTGGTGTAGGTCAACACTGAAAACATGACCACATCAAACACTTCAACACTGCCTTAAAAGTGCTCTTTC